>VDFB02310082.1:0-56034 GCA_007258455.2 Sequoia sempervirens | reverse complement strand
AAAAAATTATCAGAAAAATTGTGCACCAACTAGATACTGTTAGCTAACTTCTGACCATAGCGATTTTAAGAATACTAAAAAAAAGGTCACCGTGCTTAGGTCATACAAGAGTTGCTATGTTATGTTTTTCTGACAAAAACAACACCAATTTGTGTACATCCCTCTTTTGAACCCCTTAATCTCAACCATTTTCAAAATAAATTAGTAGTTTAGAAAGTAAACTCGGAGCACTTTGATCCTTGTTTTTGTTCCATCTCAAAATTTTGAGTGTAACTATCCTCAATTTCACGCCAAGGTCAACATTTCCTGATTTCAGAAAAAAAGTGGCCACTTAAGCCCCTTTTTGGGAACCATCTTGGTGCACTTACCCTAAATAAAATTAATTTATACATACATAAAAATTTATGTTGTATATGGTCCATGTCCTGGAATTGTAATTGGTTTGACTTCAAAACTTGATTAAGGAAAAAATATTCAATAAAACACTATGAAACCAAATGAAAGGGTTAGATATCGTAGTTACAAATCTAAATTAAAAAAAAATAAAATTTATCCTTCATGGAAAAAAAATTATGTTGTATACGGTGAGCATCACTCCTTAAAAATGGTGTTTACTAAAAACAACTAGTTTTCAAAGGAGATGGAGAAAGAAGTGCAATCTAATTCCAAAAAAAATGAAAAAAATATATTTAGAATCTACAGAAAAAATATCACAAATCACTAGTTTGCATCATCTTCAAATTCCTCACGGTTTAGCCGCTAGAGGTGCGTAAAAGTGAAGATTGAGTTAGAAAAAATCAGTGTAGTGTCCAATTTGGCCAAAAATTGTAAACCAATATTGTGGGATCACCCTCCTCTTAACCAATATACTTACCATATTCTCTCTCAACCCTCTCTAGGTCTCTCCCACCCTCTATACCTTGCCTTCCCTCATTAACTCCATCTCCATCCTTTCCTCCCTATCTCTCCCTTCTTCTATCTCCCTTTGTTACTATTTCCCACCCATTTCTCTTTTTTCTCTCAATCGCTACATCTCCCTCCCAACCTCTCTCTCTCCCCATATCCAAGTCTCTCCCTCCTTGTCTCATAATCCACCTCTCTCCCCCTCTATCTCTCACCTCTTACTTCTCTCGCTCTCCCCATCTCCAAGTATTTCCAACCTTGTCTCATTACCCACCTCTCCCCCCCTTTATCTCTCATCTCATTCTTCTTTATCTTGTCTTCCCTATCCCTCCCCTTTCTAGGTCATCATATCTCCTCCTCCCTATTTCTCTCACTCCCTCCATGTGTACCTCTCCCTCCATCACTTGTTACTCATCTGCTGATACTTCCCTTTCACTCTCCCTCTCTTTTGTCTCTCCCCTCTCTAGGTCTCTCCCAATCTCCCTCTCTATGTTTCCTTCCATCATTACCCCCATCTATTTCCTTTCTTCCCTACCTCTCTCTTCTTCTCTCTCCCTCTATTATTGTTTCTTTCCCATCTATCTCCTTTATCTTGATCACTACCTCTTCCTCCCACCCTCTCTCTCTCTCCCTCTTTCCATGACTCTCCCTCTTTCCCTCTTTACCTATCTACCTCTCCCTCCTTGTCTCATTACCCACCACTCTCCCACCCTCTCTACCTTGCCTTTCATCCTTAGGGTTTAAGGGTTGAGGTTTGACGGATTAGGCTTTAAGGTTTAAGGTGTAGGGTTCAGGGATTAGGGTTGAGGGTTGAGGGATTAGGGTTTAAGGGTTGTGGATTTAAGGGTTGAGGGTTGAGGTTTGAGGGTTATATGGTTGAGGAATTAGGTTTTAAGGCTTGAGGGTTTAAGCGTTGAGAGTTTAGGGATTAGGGTTTAAGGTATACGGTTGATGGATTAGGATTGAGGGTTGAGGGTTGAGGTTTTAAGGGTTTAGGGTTGAGGGATTAATGTATAGGGTTGAGGGTTGAGGGTTTAAGGGTTGAGGCTTGAGTGTTGAGGGTTTAAGGGTTGAGGGTTGAGACATTATAATTTAATGGTTGATGGTTTAGGGTTTCAGGGGTGAGGGTTGAGGGATTAGGGTTGAGGATTTAATGTATAGGGTAGAGGGTTGAGGGATTAGGGTTTAGGGTTTAAGGTTTAAGGGTTGATGTTTGAGGGATTATGGTTGAGCATTGAGGGATGAGGGTTTTGAGGGTTGAGGTTTAGGGTTTATGGTTTAGGGTTGAGGGTTGAGGGTTGAGGGTTGAGGGTTGAGGGTTTAAGGGTTTAGGGATTAGGGTTGAGGGTTGAAGTTTGAGGGTTGAGGGTTTAAGGGTTGAGGTTTGAGGGTTGAATTTTTAAGTGTTGGGGGTAGATGGATTAAGGGTTGAGGGTAGAGGGATTAAGGGTTGAGGGTTGATGGATGAGGGTTGAAGGGTTGAGGATTGAGGGATGAGGGTTAAAGGGTTGAGGGTTGAGGGATCATGGTTTAAGGGTTAAGGGTTGAGGGTCAAGGTTTTAAGGGTTGAGGGTTGAGGAATTAAGGGTGTAGGGTTTAAGGGTTGAGGGTTGAAGGATAAGGGATTAAGGGTTGAGAGTTGAGTAATTAGGATTTAATGGTTGAGTGTTGAGGGATTAGGGTCTAAGTTATAGGGTTGAGGGATTAAGGTCTAAGGTATAAGGTTGAGGGATTAGTGTTTAAGGGTTGATGGTTGAGGGGTTTATAGGTTGAGGGTTCAAGGGTTCAACAATTTAAGGGTTTAGGGTTTAAGGGTTGAGGTTTAAGTGTTGAGGGTTTAAAGGTTGAGGGTTTAAGGGTTTAATGGTTTAATGGTTGAGGGTTGATGTATGATGGTCAAGGGTATATGGATTAATGGTTGAGAGTTGATAGTTGAGGGATAAGATTTTAAGGGTTGAGGATTGAGGGATTAGAGTTTAAGGGTTGAGGGTTGGAGGATGAGGGTTTAAGGGTTGAGGATTGATGGATTGGGGTTTAAGGGTTGAGGATTGAAGTTTGAGGGTTATAGGATTGAGGGATTAGGGTTTAATGGTTGAGGGTTGAAGTTAAAGGGTTGAGGGTTTGAGTTTGAGGGTTGAAGGTTGAGGGTTATAGGATTGAGGGATTAGGGTTTAAGGATTTAGAGATTTAGGGTTTAATGGTTGAGGGATTAGGGTTTACGAGTTGAGGGTTGAAGGATGAGGGTTTAAGGGTTGAGGATTGAGGGATTAGGGTTTATGGTTGAGGTTTGAAGTTTAAGGGTTATAGGATTGATGAATTAGGGTTTAAGCATTGAGGGTTGAGATTAAATGGTTGAAGGTTAAAGGGTTGAGGGTTGAATTTTTATGGTTATAGGATTAAGGGATTAGCGTTTAAGGATTTAGGGATTAAAGGTTTAAGGGTTTAGAGTTGAGGGTTGAGGGATTAGGGTCTAAGGTATATAGTTGAAGGATTAGGGTTGAGGCTTGAGGGTTTAAGGGTTTAAGAGTTTAGGGGTAGAGAGTTGAGGGTTTAGGGATTAGGGTTGAGGGTATATGTATAAGGATTAGGGTTTAAGGGTTGAGGGTTGAGGGATTAGGGTTTAGGGTTGAGGGTTGAGGAATTAAGGGTATAAGGTTTAAGGGTTGAGGGTTGATGGTTTAAGGGTTGAGAGTTATGGGATAGGGTTATAAGATTGAGGGATTAGGGTTTAAGGGTTGAGGGTTGAGGTTAAAGGGTTGAGGGTTAAAGGATTGAGGGTTGAAGTTTGAGGGTTGAAGGTTGAGGGTTATAGGATTGAGGGATTAGGGTTTAAGGGTTTAGGGATTAAGAGTTTAAGGGTTGAGGGTTGAGGGATTAGGGTTTAAGGGTTGAGGGTTGAAGGATGAGGGTTTAAGGGTTGAGGATTGAGGGATTAGGGTTTAAGGTTGAGGGTTATAGGATTGAGGGATTAGGATTTAAGGGTTGAGGGTTGAGGGTTGAGGGATTATTGTCTAAGGTATAGGGTTTAAGGTTTTAGGGTTGAAGGTTGACGGGTTAGTTTCTAAGGTATAAGGTTTAAGTCTTTAGGGTTTAATCCTTCTCTGCCTCTCCATCCCTCAACCATCTATATGTCTCTCACTCCTTGTCTCATTACTACTCGTGTAGGTATCTCCCACTCTTCGCCCTTATCATTTTCATTATCAATAAAGCTCTTTAAACCTCTCCCTTCATCCTTTGGTACTCTACTAGGTCTCTCCCACTCTTTTCTCTCCCTTGGTAAAGCCTGAAAACATCACATTTAGTGCTCAACAAATAGGAAGGTTGTTATGCAACACATTTCAAACTTACGAAATTTGTTGAGCGCCAAATTTCTTTTGCCAAAAATGGTTAAAAAGGGAGTTGACCCATGATACAAGCCCACAATTTTCTTCCTCTATCTAGTTCTGTGCATTCTTTAATAAGAAAACACCTTTTTATGTAGTTGACTTCTTGTGGTACCATATTACGCTTGCTCCATCACCTTTTGAGCACCAATTTGCTTGCTAGACAATGTAAAAGAATATAATTTGAAGTTTTTACAACATATTTGATTATCTCAGGTAATATATTCATTTTTTTAGAATTGAAATGCTTATATTTAGTTTTTTTTAGTTTTGACAATATAGACCATTCCTTTCATAACTTTATTAATCATAATAGTTTTACATAGAATTCAAAATTGAATAAGATAGAAGTTGCATAAAAAGTTAAATTTTTAGGAGTTTGAAGAAATATAAAAAATAAAGACATAATTTAGCTGAACTCATGTAAAATTATATAGATGATTTCAACTTAACAAAAAAATGCTTATGTATTCCATTTGCATTGCCTATAGTGGTCCATTTTCATCATGGTTAGTGGAATTCACTTTTTTCATTTGATTGTAGCAAATAAACTAAAAAAAACAAATTGATTCACTGTATATTGGTTAGAATATAGGTGGATTTGGAAATCTCAAAATGGTTTTCCTTTTCTTGTCACATAGATCAATTTATTTTCATTTTCCTTTTATTTTAAGTTGCAATTGCCTAATACCCATATTATGTAGAAAATTATCATTCAGATTGAAGGGGGCTCAAATAGTTGGTTTGTCAAGGTTCAGGTTAACCACATAAAGCCATTTTCCATTAGCAAACAACCAATGATATGAAACAAATCACAAATTCATCAATATTCATTAAGGTGCCAGAATGCTAATAAAAAGACTTAGAGTTTGGTGAGTACATTAATATTTCAAAACCAACTTTAATATCTTGACCCTTATAAATATTTTTAGTTGTACATCTATAGAAATCCTCTTCTTTGTTGGAAAGGCATGAGTGGTCAAAGAATGATCCTCAAATATTAAATAATACATCATTCTTTTAACTATCTTATCATCTCTAAGCTCTTCTTTTGGCGCTTTGTTTCAGCATTTAGGACATTCAAATCAACATCATGTTAGACTATAACCTAAATGTTTTAGGACCTCTCTTCCTTCTCCTATCGTAAAGTCAAAGAAGTTATAGCCATATTAGTTTTCTTGAAATAATACATTTTATATTAACAATGAGGGTATAATCAAAGTTTCTTATACACCTGCAATAAAACACATATTTCCAGTACACTACCATGTCAGCCAAAATATAGTATAATCATTCTACATAGCCTTATGAATAAATAATCTAGTGTAATACCCAATATGATTGCTTCCAAAAACCTCACCAAATTGGATGCTTTTATTTTGAGGACCATGACTAGTAACATGATGAATAATAACTAGCTTCGATAGTCCTAGATGATAACTAGCTTTGATCCATGACAAGGTTTAGAAGTAAGGGACAGTCCTAGGTGATAGCAGCATTAGGAACGTCCTTGAATCCACCTTCACGTCTCTTGACAGTCTTTGTATTGTATATGAGGGGTTTCATACTAAGAAAATCTTTCTTGATTGCCTATAACAATTTCTCTTATTTCTAATAATAATATTTTGTGATTGTATTTTGAATGATGGGTATGTGTAGGATCATGGGGTCAAAACTAGGCCCCTAAGTGGCAATGAAAATTCAAGAAAATTAGAGTTAGGAAACTTGACATAAACAAACGAATACGTTATTAACATAATTTGAAAAATATGTAAGAACAAAACTTGTAGCAAATTGAATGTAGTTTCTAGGCTACTAGTCCTTTTTTGGAAAAAAGAAAATCTATTTTGGAAAATTTGAAATTTCAATGCAGTGGTACTAAATTTTCAAGAAAAAGATAAGGAGAAAGTGTATGTCTAACCACTCTAAGTACAATATTTTTTATTTTTTTTTCTAAAACTTTTAATAAATGTGGAGGACACATGCCCAGAAATGCCAAAAAAAAATTGTAATTTTTTTGCATGTAAATAATTAGTTATGATTTTTTTATTAGAACATTTTAGAATTATTAAAACGTGTTTGTCTGACCACCATAACTTGGTCAAAAATTTATGATATTTTTTTTTATCCCATAGTATGTGAAGCATAAAATGTGACACATCTTTTAGATTTGAAAAAAGTGAAATACTTTGAAAGTTATAGAAGTTTTTCAATCAACCTATCAATCAAGACTTTAGTCGTAATGTATGTAGAAAATCAATAATAATTATTTATTAAATTAAAAATAAGGGATATCATATATTGGTGGAAAGTTGACAATTTTTTTCTATAAACCCTTTCGTTTCATAAAATTTGGATTAAAAAAGTCGTCAGCCACAAGGGCAAACTTCAGAAAACTAAGAAATTTTTGTAAACATGTTTTTTGGGTTGACTTTCCAGGTTAGGCAATCTTGAACCAAATCTCAAGCCTACTTATTTTTTAGAAAAAATGGATATCCATTACCAATATTATTTATAATACATAATATTTTAATATATACTAATATATTTATATATTATATATATTATATATTATGTATTATATTATATATTATATTATCCATTATTATGTTATATATTATTATATTCTTATATTATATATTAAATTATATACTATATGCTACATATATTTTATCTAGTATTTTATATATTATATTATATATATTATATAATATATTTAATACATAGTATATATTGTATACTATATAGTATATATTATTTATTTATTGATGTGCATCCAATTCAAAAAAGAGAGAGAGGGAGAGACCTGAGAGACCTAAAAAAGAGAAATCTGAGAGGGAGTGGGAGTGGGAGGGACTTGAGAGAGAGAAAGAGAGAAAGACCTGAGAGGGAGAGAGAGACCTGAGAGGGAGGGGGAGAGAGAGAGTTGAGAGGGAGGGAGGGAGAGAGACTTGAGAGGGAGGGAGGTAGAGAGAGAGAGAGAGAGGGAGGGCCCTAAGAGAGAGAGGGAGAGAGATACCTGAGGGAGGGAGAGAGATTGGTGCACAATATGGCTTGTTATGCATTTTTTGCAATTTGACACCTTTTTTGTGTCACAAATTGGTGCACACACCCACATTTAAGTATTAAAAATGCCTCATTGTCATTTGATTGAGTAATCATGTTAGGTTTAAGATGAGAAACAATTAATAAATGAAAATTATGAAATCCTAAGTGGATATTGGACTAAATAAAACAATATGGATAAGGGAGATAGAAATATGAATCTATAAAATAATTATCATATAGATACATAAAATATTATGCATGATATAATATAAAAGTTAAACACTGAGATGATTACAAGGGTAGGTGATAAGAAGGTAACATAATGAATCAAATATTGGATAACATAAATCTATGGAGCCCAAATAGGAGAGTAAAATTAATCCCTAATGAGATCTCAAATATGATAAATAAGGTAGAAGAATCAAATTTTAAAACCTATGATTGAGAAGGTGAAACCCTAAAATTGAATCCTAGTGGGTGTAAGATATGTTAATTTCACTAAACATATAAGGGTAAAAGGTACCTCCATATAAATATTTATACTAATTAAACAAACACAATCACAAAAAATAAACGTAGATAATAGAGTTTCCTGTCATATTATAAAGATAAAATATTTATAATCACAATGTGATAATTATATAAAACCTAATAGAGGGGTTTGGATCTAGAATATATTTTAGGTAAATAATACTAATTATTTTCTTGAATAACTTTCCACTAACATAAAATTGTTTACCTAAATCGAGTGAATGTCATGGAGTTTGAACAAGCATACAATTCTATGGATTGATGTAAACCATGCATGGTTAATAGATCCAATAATATTAAATTGATATGAAATGAATAAAATTGTTCAAGGAAATTTGAAAATAATTTATTAAAATATTCTTTAGAATTATATTTTTATTTGCTTGATAGATATCTATGAATTCAATGTTGCATTTATAGAAATAATTGAGGAGCCTACCAACTCAATAAGTGAATAAATTATTCGAGGTCAAATCACTTAGATGATATAATTAATGACTATGAGAATAATTAACACTTGTATACATGTAGATTTTCTATATGACAACACAAATTTTAGTTCACTTAATGAACTTGAATTTGAAAGTAACTTCTCTATTAATTAAATAAAATTCCACTTGTATTCAGGTAGAAAAACCTATATATTTAAGTGCACAATGGATGTTTTTAACTAATGTATTAAATGACATGTGCATGCAAGAAGTGTTGTGATAGTTTAAAATGACTATTAAATGTGGGTGCATAAAATTATGAATTCAAATCTAATACCTAGAGGAAGAAAAGACAAAAATATGTAAAAATATGAACACTTTTGATGTGACATACCATTTTTTTTTCTTGTATGGTTATGAATTTTTATCCTCCATAATTATACAAGTATTTTAAAATAATTCAAACCTCCTTTAGTCTCATCATCATTAATGTTCTAGGAATTCCAAGTCTACTAATATGATATGAAAAGGAAAACATCTAATCATACATAAAACTAAGAAAAAAATTGTGTACAAGTCTCAAATGTAAAATAAAATTATATTCATGTCAAGCCCATGCATAATGACTTGTAGAATTTTTTTCATAGAGTTTTTCATATCAATGTCACCCAAGGCCTTAACTACAACCTAGATGAACTATTGGGGAATTCCTTACTAGAAGCATCCAAGGGGTTCCAATTGCTCGAGCACATGCATCAGCCTAAGGAGGAACATATCAAAATTATTTGGGGGACATGTGCCCCTATTCCATTTCATAGCAGGCTTTGATTAGAGGATCCTTGAGCATTATGTTTTGATGCGTCCCACTTCATGATATTTATAGCAATGAAATATAGACACTAATTATCTTGGGTCTATGTTTAGCTATACCAATATTTACATTTAGACACATAGATGACAATTGTAGTGTAGGAAAAAGTATCCATTTTTAACACTTAATTTGGTTATAAATTATTAAATAAAAGGAATAAATTATGCCTTAATTTAGTGTTGTAATATGTACTTTACATATTCACAGTAAGTTTAGGGCCTTATTAATTAAAATGGACTTAATGGTGCCTTATTTATGGTGTTGTAAGGTGTACCTTTACACATTCACACTAATGTAGGACTTTAAATTAATTTTTTTTGGATTGGTGAACACTTTTGAAATGGAGCTATGAACTAGTGAGGCCACAAACTGGGGAACCTCATCCCTGAATCTTGACATGAAAGCCCAGCAAGGAGTGAGCTCGAAGGAGTGAAAGAGTCGCCTGGGTCCGATACAAAAACACCAGGAATGAAAGATCTGGGTGGGTCCAACACAGAGTCCGTGAGCAGCACATGCCAAGGAACTAAATCTGTGAGCATCACCCTCCACCGTGGGTCTAGCACAAGTCTATGAGCACTTCCATCCAGCTAGCGTCTAGCACAGTCAACCTCCTTCTTGGGGACCACCAGCTCCTCTTGAGCACCTCCCTCCATCCTCCATCGCCTTACATGTACCAACCGCCTATGTATTCAACCTCCAACATGTCCATCAAGGTGGGTCAAACTGGTATACACCAGTTTGGGCCAGGCAGGGAATCAAACCTTGGTTGCACTAATAGTAGTGCAACCACTTTACCACTACACCACAAGGTGATCCCCAATCTAGGACTTTATTAATTAATTGAGGTTAATTTTCCTTAATTGGCCCCTTTAATTCAAGTCTAAGCCTAATTAATTGCAATTTTTGAAGGGTGAAACCCGACATTCATCAATGCCATATAACATAACACTTAACATTGGAGAATGTGTGTACTACGTAAGTGACCTATGACCCATTCACCAAAGGGTGAATGGGTCCTCACTTAGACCTAGGACCTAAATTTCAAATATGTTTTTTATGGAATTTCAATGATTTCAAATGTGTATTCACATGTGAGCTTGTGTTATTTGAATTTTTAGAATTAATGTTAACATATGTATAAATATGATGTCATTTCACTATGTTTCACCTAGAATATTTCAAGCAAGTTAAGAGCATTCAAGTGAGCATTTCAAGGCATTCAAAAGGTAGATTTATTGAAGATTATTGTAGCAATCAAGATCCCATTATCATGTCAGATTTTTCTTGCATCATGCATGTTATTTGAGCTAATATGTTGATGTAGTGTTCAAGATCCATTCAATCATTCAAAGGCATTGTTTCAAATCAAGTTTCATGATCAAGATCCACATCCATTGAAGCCATTTCAGGGCAAGTTGCAGATCTACATTTTAAGCTTCAAACAAGGGTTTGGTGAGTTGTGACATTGCATTCGTTCATTCATCATTCCTTCATGCTATTTCATTTCATTACAAGGTTTAATTACCCAGACGAGGTTTGACCAAGGAAAACCCCCATTCACCTAACAAATAATATTTTTCTCTCTTGATGTGTGTTTTCATATTTTAGGTGGAAGATCTATTGAAGAACAAAAATTGAAAAGTTGTCAAAGTTGTCACCATTCTTGCAATATCATGAAAATTGACCTACAAAATTTATTTTTGGGTTTTTGACCATGAGATTCGAGAATCTGGGAGTGCAGACACTGGAGAACAAAACCAAAAAATAGATTTTTATGAGCCCTAGCTAGGACCCATTTTCCATAGGGCGAATGAGTCCTTGGTGAACTTTGAAAAAGCACTTTTGGTGACTGGTACACATCACTTTCCCATTCTCAGATCTGAAATTTTACTATTGGTTCCATTGGAATTGAGCTTAATCTTCTAAATGTACTTTATATTTTGCATTTTAGGTTTGATTTACTATTTTTAATATTTCTCCCCAAAGTGTTGTTTGTCCTAGACCCCCGTCCTTGCAAAAAAGGGAAATTTGCAGATTCATACCTTGATTTGACTCACCTTTTGGTTGACAATCATCTCATTGTTTGGATCTCATTTATTGAATGAAATAGTGGAGAATATGGTTATTTACTATCATTTTGGTGAATCCCCTTTTATATAACCCTATTTTTAACCATGTTTCATTGTGGTAAACCTAAGTTTGAGCATTGCAATTTTATGATTTTGGAATCCATTTGTACCCTAGATTTAGATCTTGCATTCATTTGCATTTCATTGCATTGAAATGAGTCTCATTTAGGGTGTCTAGTTTGTATTTAACCTTACCTTTCATTTGAGTGTCTTAGGATTACATCTTTGCATTCTTTAAATCTACAAAATAAAAAAAAAATGTCATTTTGCATATCATTTACATAGCATTACATCATATATTAATTTTCATTTTAAAATTGAAACAAAATTGCATATCAAATTAGGTCTCTTAGTTTGTCATTTTGTCACATTTTTTACTTGTATTCAACATTAAAAAGTCACATAAAAATCAAACTATAACTTGTTATTTCTGATCACAATTTGGAAACCACTAAAATCATCTCAAAAATCTATAATTTTTTTTTTAAAAACCCTAACCTAGGACCCATTCACCCTTGGGCGAATGGGTCCCTGATCAGGGTCATTTCCTAATTTTTTGGGCACTAAAACATTTGTTTCTACATTTCATTTTGTTGTTTTCATTTTTTTGTTTCAGTTTACAATTTTTTTGTTAAGTTAATCATATTTAGATTAATTTTATAAAATTAGTGCATTGCACGTGATTTTAAAATTGCATTTACAAGACATCATTTTTAGGTTTTTGCATTATGTAATCAAAAAATTACCTTTTTAGAATTTGAAAATCCCCTTGCATTTCAAATAATGGACATGCGCATTGGTAATCTATGGAAGTCTTTATTATCTCTAGTTGATGTTTCAAGTTGTGTTTTTGGAAATGATCCTAATGCAATTGAACCTAACCATGCTCAATCAAATCCTAATGAGTGTGCTCGTGAAGTTGACATCATTGGAGAAGATGGTGATAGCATGAACAATTTCATAAATGATTTCCTTAACAATCTTGAGAACAATTCATCCTTTTACCCATCCATGCAACAACCAACACCCCCTACCACCCCACCACTTAAGATGTTTTTCTTTTACATCCTAAAATTGAGTCACAAACTAAGCCTAAACTTCCAACAATGAGTGAACCTAGCTCCTCTAATCAAATGCATATCTATCCATCTTATGTTAACAAAGTGACCAACACTCCCATCAACCTAGAAGAGACTTATGGCCAAGGTTTTAAAATATTAACTAAAAAAGGTTGTGACATAACTAATGAGCAAGAAATTCACAAACTTTTAGAACAACTTCCTATTGAAGACACTAAGGGAAGTTAGGATATCAAAATCCTTATCCCTCCACATCTTCTAAGGATACATATGTCCTCCCTCAGAATGATGAAGTATTGTCTCACAAGGATGATAGGATCACTTTAGATCCTTCTCCTTCCAATTCATCTCAACAAGATCCTCAAACAAGCAAGAAACCTAAACCTTACAGACTTAAAAAGTTTCCATTCTTGCATACTAAAACACAAATTGAACAAGAATGGAAGACCTTCATATAGGATGGATTACATTACCACCTCCTAGCAGAAGCAATAAACCTAAGGGTAAACCCACAAAGTGGTTTACAATTTGAGTGAGGAAGGAAAAGTGGCAAAAAATGACCCCATACAAAAAAATTTGGTTTTGGGGGTTCAAATGAACCCTTTGGTTTTGAGCGAACCAAAAAAGGGTTCGAATGAACCCTGGTTCATTCAAACCAGCTAAATGCAAGGTGGGCCCCATTCCTACTAAAAAACCAAAGCAAAACACTTTATGGGAGGGGGTTCAAATGAACCTTGGGGTTCGATTGAACCCTCCTGGTTCGCTCGAACCCCCTAAATCCCACCTTGGCATCCTCTGGCATCAAAAAAGTAAAGATTTGTGTGTTTCAAAGCTCGGGATGGGATGAAAATGGAGGATTCTTCACAAACCCAACTGGAATTAGGTAGTTCTCAGAACGAGCTATCCAACGACTATAATTTTAATATGTTTTGGTTTTATTATGTATTTGTTTTTTTAGTTTTATTAAACATAGGTTTTTCACCAAAAATCAAGCTCTTTGTTTTGCACATGTGGAAAAATAGAAAATTATCAAAAGAAAAATTGAAAAGCATGAGTGCACCAGATATTGAATTCCTTGATCCAACAAAAATAAAAATTGAATTTCGATACATACAAAAAAATTTACGCGTTATATGGTCACACTATGTCTGAATTGTAATTGGTTTGACTTCGAAACTTTATTAAAGAGAAAATATTTAATAAAAAAATATCTAACCAAGTAGAAGCACTAGATATTAGAGTTACAAATCTAAATTCGAAATAATTATAATTTTATCCTTTATAGAAAAAAAGTTATGCATTATATGATGAGCATCACTTTTTAAAAATGTTGTTTTAAAAAAACTAGTTTTCGAGGGAGATGGAAAAATAGTGCAATTTGATTCCAAAATTTTTGAAAAAAAATATTTAGAATCTACAAAAAAAATATCACAAAACTCTAGTTTGCATCATCTTCAAATTCCTCATAGTTTAGCCGCTATAGGTGCCCGAAAGTGAAGATTTAGTTAAAAAAAATTATTTCATTGTCCAGTTTGGCCAAAAATTGTAAACCACTATTGTGGGATCACCCCTAAGAAAAACATGAATTATTGCGCATATCATAGAACCCTTGGGCACCTTATTGATGAGTGTTGTGCCTTAAGAGGGATCCTTGAGAAATTTGATATCATGCAGATAATCCCTTAAAACATGCGCTTTGCTCCTTGCCATGTAATAGTTGTAGGATATTAGTATGCTCACTATTACATGTTTAACATTCATTGAAAATCATTCTCTTTATTGCAAGTAGATCACTCTCACCACTTATCTCAGCTCATCCTTGTCCTGCACTTAGTGGGCGCAATGGGTTAGATAGCCTTGTCCTAGTTTTGGCACTTGATGTTGTACTTGATTGAACTGTAGTACCCCTCTGTTTATGCTTATGCTTTTTGCTGTTATGTTTTCACACTGTTAGACCTATGATATTTTGTTGGATATTTTGATCGTTGGTTTTGAGCGATAGTGGATTTATTCTGAGACATGATGATATATTGTTTGGTGATTAAGTACTAATTTTAGACATGCTTTGAGATAGCATAGATGTTTACTTTCAGTTGTTTATTGCTATATACATGATTGTGATGGACTAACAACTATTTATTTCGTCAGTCTGATGTGAGGTGTATTGGTGTGGAGAATGGAATCGCATCACTCGCTTGCGAGTGCCCTGTGATATCCGTGATTTTCTCTGCACGGTGTGTCTGTTTAATGCTTTATATATATATTTGTATGCATGTTATTGCTTGGTTGCAGGAATTGCAGGTACATGACACCGACTCCGCCTGGGTACTCAGGTCTGAGTGTGTCAAGACTCAACGGATACGTTGATCGGGAGATAGTAGTTTGGTTCACCCTAGTCTAGTCTATAATCCCGGTCTTAGTACATTGTCTGTTTTGGTTCAGAGTCATAGGGTTGTTTGTTATTTTATGTTTGGATAAATTGCTTGAAAGGTAATTTGGTTAATTTTTAAATGATAGTATATAGTATTTTAAATTATTGTTATTTAAATTAATATTTTTAATGTGGAAGAAATTACTTGCTTGATTATTTAATTAATTAATTAGCTTATTTGGTTAAATGGTTGATCTTAAAAGATTAAACTTATTTAATTAAATAAATAAATTAATTAAATTAAATTATTAAGTGTGTAAATTATATTGTATTTGAAAAAATTAGAAAAAAAAAATGCATGAGATTTGAATAGTGGTTGTAAATTTAAAAATTAATAAATAAATTGCATGCAATTAGGAAATTGGCAAGATTGCCGAGAAGTGGTGGAGAAGATATTTTTCAACCACTTCTCGACATGTGTGCCAGTGCTTTAATTGATTATTGTTGAGGTTGTTGACGGATATTATCTGAGGATTTGGAAATTACAGTGGCTGTTCAATTTCCTCACGGGAAAAATATCTCAGCTTGTGCAAAAAATTTCTGAATTAAGATAATTTCGTAATACTGTATATTTGTGGAAGATCCCTTGGAGGATCTTGGTGGTTAGTTAAGCTCTCTTGGATTTGGGGATTTCTTTTGAAGAAGATTTTGGGATTTGTACGCTACAGCAAAAAGGAATTCTTCTACAGGCAGTTAACATATAACAGGTATTTTTCTTGTTTTGTTTGTTTCTTTTCTTTAAAAGTTAGAGAAAAGATTTATTTTGTGTTTCCTGTATTCTTCTCGGAAATTTTGTTAAATTTTTAGCAAACAGTAGAGAAATTTTTCAAAACAAATAGGAAAGATCTTGTATAGTTTCAAATGAAATTACCTATCAAGGTTTTGATATGGATATTTGTTGAAATGAAATGAATTTGGGTATTTTTATTTGTTGATCTGCTGTGTTTCTTTTCAGTTGATAATTCTTTGAGGAAAACCTGTTTAAAATAGATAAATTATTTAGTGATTTTGTAAAAGAAAAAATTGTTTTCTGTAGAAGGTATCTTCATATTTACAGTATTTTATATGCTGTTAAGAAAAAAGAATCTGTGTATATATATATATATACATATATATATATATATATATATATATATATATATATATATATATATATATATATATATATATATATTTTATAAAAAATTTATAGGATATTTATTTATTAAATTCTGAAATCCGTACGTGGATTTTTATTTATGACGGCGCACAGAAATTTGTGTTTCAGAATTTGTTTTCTGTTAAAAAATCGGAATTGGAAATTCCGTTGGAAATATTTATATCAAAAAACGCAGAGTATGCGTTTGTTAGTAAACAATAAATTTCATGGAAGCCACAGTGGGGGTGCTACCCCCACGGCTGACCCCTAAGGGAGCCGGCTGTGAGGGCAGCGCTCGGCACTGCCTTTGCAGGCAGTGCCGGCACGGCCTGCACAGCCGAGCCCCAAAGGGAGTTCGGCAATGGCGGTCGTCGGCACTGCGACTTAGGGTTTCGTCCCTTATTTAAAATCCATCATTCAAAATGTTTATTATTTTGTAATAAAATTTGTATGATTTTAACTTTAGAGATTCATAATACATATAAAATATATATATATATATATATATTATATAAATAGTATATTTATAACATGCTATATATATATTATTATAATGTATTATATTTTTATGAATATTTAAGTGATTAAATTATTATTTGAAATTTGGTAAGAGTTTAAATTAGAATTTGACTTATAATGTGATATTTCATAATTAACTTATTATGTCAAAATATTTACATTTAAAATTGTTTTAGTTAATTATGAGATTTGTTTTAAAAGTACCCGTTAAATATGTGGATATGTTAATAAGTAAAGTATAGATTTCTTTTTCGATTTGAATGAAATCAAATTTAATTCTAGGTGATTTGTTTGGTTATCCTATTATGTTTGAATGGATTTAGTATATCCGAACAATAGACAATATTTTCTTGATTTGCTTTTATTTGGATTCTTTTGGGGCAAATTGGGATAAGTTATAGTTGTATAAGTCTTCCAAAAAGAATTGTGTAGAACGGGTGTACTATTGTTTCAAATGTATTTCTTGAGATAACTTGGGTTGTGCATATGTTAATTATGGTGTTTTGATACTGTAGAGGGTTATTTGTTATTGTGTGAAGAACTTTGTGCACTTGTAAACCCTAGTCAAGAGAATTTAGTATATCCTTGTTATGTTTAGGGGAGTGGCTTTTTGTTAGGGCCGACACACAAAGTGGTGTCAGGGTAACTTACAAAGAGTTAATAAGTTAGTGAAAACTAAAGATCATAGTAGTTAGATTAAAATACTTAACAAGATGTATATGCCTCGCTTATGACTCTTGAGCTACTTTAGTCTTGAGTATAAGATTAGAAGGCCTGGAATGGAAAATCGATTTTGTTTCTTCAAAAGTCATTCGATTCCACAATAGTATGCAATAGGGTCCGGGTTTCGTAAGAGGTTACCAGGGTAACCCAAGGTTGGGGGCCGGAACCTAGGAAGAAACACCAAGGTAACCTTTGCAACGTTGTGATGACACTCCACCTAGAATAACAGTTAACCTTGTATTTGTGATATAATCAATTGTCAAAATCTGGAAGCAATGTAACCATTTGTTTATTATGTACTAGTGTCTAGGGTTAGTAGATTAGGTCTAGGTAACCTTATTACTATCTCCTAGCACGGGGGGTGGACCTACGGGTACCACATGGTTGGGTGGAACGTGCACCTTACTCCGTTGGGTCCCCAGTTTGATTATGGCATCGAGAGCTTCATGGATGAAGAGCTCGCACTTGGAAACTTTTGTGTATTTCATCATTGTATATTGTGAATTTGTAATGTAAAACATCCCTCAATGTTGTGAGGTGAACACTTGTAATTGTAATCATTATTGAACTACCTCATCAGATGGATGAGTATTGTATATCTTATTAAATGCAATGAATGAAACATGTATGTACCTTATATTATCTTGAATGGAGTATTAAATGAAATGCAATGTTTATTTTTATGTTTATGTTATTAATTAATATGTGCAATATGAAATACTTAAGTCACTTATGGAAACTCAAGTAGTGTAACGTCGCATAGCTTAGTGAATGTATGCAACTAAATAACTTAATAATTAAACCTTAAAAAAAAAATATTTCACCTTTATAACACAATTGTAAAATTCTTAGGTTATTAAGACGGGGCATTACAGGAACCCCTGGAAAATTTTAGTTCCATTCCTAAACTCAACAATTTTTAGTCAGTTTCATTTCTTTGGATTTAGGATTTTTGCTCACCATCAATGTTTTAGGGTTTGTGTTGATAAATCCCTTCCTAAGAAACCCCTAAATTTGAGTCCTTAGCAACATTCTAATTCTTGTTGACTTGTTTTACCTGGTTACTGGTCACATGAAGTTATCACTTGAGTCATCACAAACATATTTTCACCAGCCCCTTGGTATAGGTTTGTCAGTTACCAAATACATTTTCCATCATTTTAAAAATTCTCTAAGTTAGGAAAAATATTTCATGATAAAATGACTTAAATCTTAAGTCGTTAATCCCCAAGGGTCTGAGTCTTGTTTGCCTAGTAGTGGCCTCCTTTTTATGACTAACATTTTTGGCATGTGTAGATTTTAAGTTCTATGATGACCATTCGATCATCCCAAGAACATCACCATCATTCCCCGCACACCCATCCTATTTCATTTCCTATTATTTTATTCACATGGGTTGGCGAGCATAATCTGCATGTCATAATCAACAGTGGGCCCTGTATTTCTAAAGAAGTTGCAAGTGGAGCTTTTAAGAGAATCAACAATAGATACCATGCAATGTGTCTTTATCTAGACCATTCCCCACCTCCCCGTCTTGTTTTATACCTAAATAAAATAATCACATGGGCTAGCGGGCATGGGCCACATGTCTTCTTCATTGGCAGGCCTAGGTACCTTGAACTAATATGTGAACGGTATTAAAATAACATTGACAATGGATGACGAGTGATGTGGCTTTATCTTAGCCGCTCCCCGTCACCCTGTCTAATTTTATTTTATATTAAGGAAAGCTCATGGGCTAGCGGGAAAGATGACACCTATTGCTTCATGGAGGGACTTGCCAAGCTTTGGAGGCACTGACATATGCTTTATGTGAAAAGAAATCAATGGTTGATGGCGGGTGACATAGGTCAAACCTGACCGCTCCCCACCATCCCATGAGGGGCCCACTCGTATCTCTTATTTCTTAGCGAGCGAGCAAGCAACTACCACATGGAATATTTTAAGGGCTCCAATGGAATTTAATGGAGATAAATGACTGCTAAAATTTGGCCAAAATGGCACTAAGATTAAAATAGATGCCATATTAGAACTAGTTTATTTTGGAACGTGTTTGAGATTTGGGAAATTATTTTTGATTGCGGTCGCCAGTTCTGTCAGATGCTAGTACATGTGGGAAGGTGAAATTGAAGTAAGGAAGAGTACAGGCCGATATTCTAAAATTAAATCATGATCGGTGCCCACTGTCTTGTTGTGATGAATTGCAAGTAAATTAATTCCCATGGGCGGGCAGGTAAATATGACACAATAGGTTTTATTGAATGCTAAGTATGTGATTAAGTATGCAAATAGAGTGGGTGTCTATCCACTTGGGTTTTCCTAATTAGGAAAAGGAATCAAGCGCATGCAATTATCTTTGTCATAATTAATCATTCTGATTGATTATCCATTGATTTGTCTTAATGTGTGACCGATGAATGAAGTTCAAAAATCAAAGTACAACTAATTGTTAGCTCTCTCACACAAGCTTTCTTTGAATATTAATGGTTGGCACGCTTGCATTGCTTAATATAATGAGACCGGTAGCTATAATTTCCTCACAGATTACTGAAAAGTGAGCTTAAGTCTGTAAGGAGATTGGCAAGGAGTTTCTTTGGTAAAATGGTTGTAGAGGTATTGTGATACACTTTTCCTCAGGTTGGTAGGATTCATACGTTGCTGGAGGTGTCTTTGTCTTGTGTGAAATTGGTGAAATTACTTTGCCTAATGGATAAAATAAGTGTGTTTGCCAACCCAGTCCGAAGGCCCAGGAGACTCAATCCCCTCGAGTCTCAAAGTGACATTCCCAAGAATGAACATGATATTCCTAAAGTTCCTATAACTCCAAGGAAGAAAAAAAAAGTTGGTAAGAAATTTGCACGGAATAGTACCAAGCATGCCTATCATCTGAGAAGTAGAATCATTTTAGAGGAGTTGGCTAAAGGTAAAGGAAAAAAATCTAATAGGCTTGAAAGGGAGGCAATGAGGAAGAATAAATACCATTGAGCTTATCTAGGTAAGCATCATTCTCCCATTGAATTCTCATATGATCCCTCAGATAGTGAGACTGAAACTGATTCAGGGTACCACCAGTACCTTATGGCCATGGTTGATATGGAAGACTCAGATGATGAGGTGGTGGTAGCCTCCCTAATTTCAATAAGGACACCAAGTGGGCATACTTACTCTGCTATTGACAAGGAAGGGTGGCACCTCGTTTTCTTTCTAAGCTGGTGCTTCATTTTTGGTCCTTTGTGTTGACTCGGTTGCTTTTGGCTAGTCTGTAGTTTGTGCCTTTGATATTGATGGTGAATTTTCTAGGTTTGGTGTGGGCGTGCAAGTTTTGATGATGTGACGATGCATTTTGGAAGGTTGGTGGGTGTTCTCCAAATAACAGTTTTTGGAATTTTGATTTTTTCTTCCCCTTTCTTGCAAATGATTGCTTATAGCTATCAAGGGAATTTATCACATTTAGGTGAAATTAGTTTTGAGATGAAAGTGAAATGTAATGTGTAATTTAGCCCGATGCTTGTTTCTCCCTTGTTCTATAAAAGGGATTTCAAGGCTGATTACATGGGAGGTTAGTTGGCAGTTTTTTGAAGGGGTCATACAAAAATAGGAAAGAACACTAAACTTTTTGGTAGTATGTTTTAGGCATGAAGTCTGTCAATATGTGCATGGTGTTTTGATAACAATAGTGATAATATATAACATAGTAGTATAAAGTCTATGTAGTTTGCTCTCCTATGTACTGGTTCTACAAATTATGAATAATATAATCAATGGTTATCTTATTTTTCTTTGGTTTCCAATGGATGTATTGTTCTCTTCTTGCTGACTAATTCAATGAATGGATGTAAATGCTTGAGTATAACTATAGGTTTTTAATAAGTCATGTATGTTGATGCAAGTAAGAAGTGAATGGTTGAGATGTTAAGTGGGAATACTGTAATGCAGTGTTTTCAAGGCTTTGGGTATTGTCATGTATGGAAATTGTTGTCAAATCATGTGGGTATTAGAACTAAATCCATTCCAAGGATATGGCACTTGTTTAAGTAGGGTAATTATACTACAATTGTGATGACCAATTTAATAGCTGACCTCAAAATGAAAATCAATTTACTTATCAATCTCAGTTTGTTTGCGTGTGGAATTTAATGCTCTACATCTCTCATGTTTGAATTAGACACTGCCATGAAGGTCAACCAAACCTTTAGGGTACTGTGTCTTTTAAACACTTTGAGGATAATCATCTGTTTATAGTGTATTTGATATTTTGGCACACAAGTATCTACAAACTGTATACTATTGGGATCACCCTCTCAAGTTTAATATCTATCCTGAAGCACAGGGGAGAAAAGGTTATATATCAATCTCCCATTTGTTGGCCACTAACCTTGAAGATTCTTAAGCATAAGGGTTGGCTATATTTTAAAGGATTTCAAGGTTTTTCTAGAAAAAATACTAATAGATTGGTGACTCTACTGGGGAAGAACTTGAGAAAATTTTGATAGAAGATCATCCTGCCTTAAAGAGACATTGAAGTTTCAAGTTAGAGTGTAACTAGAGATTCATAGTGTAGTATTTGCACTAACCATTTGAGTCACACAACCAACAGATAGGCGACTCCACTGGGGATGCACTTAGAAATTTGGTTGCAGATTGTCTTATCAAAGGGTCATTAAGATATTGAACTATTATTTTGAATCAAAGGCTCATTAAGATCTTGAATTATTATTTGTAACTGGAGGTTGAAAATTATTGAATCATATTTTCCCATCCGAGTCACCAACAGATTGGTGATCTTGCTGGGGAGAACTTTGAATCTCTAGTTGCAGACTGTTCTATTACAGAGTCAAGAATATGGTGAATCTGAACATTTGGTTCATATATATTGAAGTTTTCATACCTAGAAGTGGTTTTCTTGCAGAAATTTCAAAGAATTTATGTGTGACTCTATTGTTGGAGAAGACCCAAAAGGAAATTCATCTTTGAAGGAGCTTCATATTGCTTGAAGTTCAGTCCTCTGTGAAGAGAGGTGGTGACTCTGTCTAAAGAACCTACTGAAGATGTGAAGAGAGCTTCAGATCTACAAAATTTCCAGTCATGAAGAAAGGTTAGCAACTACTACAAGTTTCTAGGTATTCTCATAAAGTTAAAGAAAATATTATTATATTTGAAAGCAGTTCATGAGAAGTCTTCAAGTTTTGAAAAACTTTGGTTCCCCATTAAGTGAAATAGCACTAAGAAAGGGAAAGGATAGTACTACTAAATTTACATACTTCTATGGTAAAAGTTGCAGATAACATTATGTATAAGTATGCTTGTTTTTATTAAAGCTACTCAAGGTGAATAGACCTTAAACATAGTTGAAAATAGATGTCATACTTTGTAAAGGATTTAAGGTCATGTGTTGTATAAGGAAGCTAGGAACTATGTGCATGATAGTTGCATTACTGTGAAAGTTTTTGAAAGGGCATACCAAAGTTCATCAATATATGCATCCTTGTAATGTTCCTAGTGCAACCATGGTTTGTGATCAACCCCAACTAGGTTTTCAAAGAAGTTTCAACATTGAAAGATATAGACCCATCAATTTCAGTGGAATTAATGGTTACCCAAATGTTATTTAACCTGAAATCATAAATAAGCTACCAAAATTCAGTGGTGATAAGTGTGAGTCAACAAGTAGGCATTTTTAGGAATTCAGTAATTTAATGGATGACTTTGAGGTAGATCATGAGGATATGATCATGAGGCTATTTGTTCAGTCTCTAAAGAGAGATGTAAGAGACTGGTTCTCTTACTTACCAACATGCTCTATCTATTCTTGGGTAGAGTTCAAAGCAGTGTTCATGGAGCAATTTGGTGAAAAAATCAATGCTAGTTCTATGCTAAATAAATTTATGAACATTGAGAAAGAAGAGGATGAGCCAGTTGTAGCATTTAATTGAAGATTTGCTAAATAATTAAGGGACATTCCTAAGGTTTTGAGACTAAGTGATGCAGTTTGTTTGGTTGTTTATTTGGGAGCTTTTGATAATGAGATGAGCTATCTGTTGAGAGATTAGGATCCTAAAACCTTGCATTAGACCTATGATATAGCCATGAACATTGAAAATAACCAGAAATATGGAATGCACAAGGGTCATTTTTCTACAAGTGTTTTCTGCCCTAAGACACCAAATGTTGATGAAAGGTGTAAGTCAGAAGTTGAAAATGAATGTCAGAGCACTTACACCCCTATTGCTTCAGCTTGTACATCATTCCATAATGTTGATCACATAGGGATCCAAACAAATTTTCAAGAAGTTGCATGCACTTGTGATCCTATGGTCTATGTTCAAGCCCTCTCTTGCATAAGGAAACATGAAGGATAATCATCATATGATCTCTATGCAAGATTTATGGATACCTTGTCTGCAATTCCTAAGTGTCACATACCTGAAACTTCAGTATGCATTGATTTATTTTATGAATCTTATGAATCAAGTTTGAGTGGTCTTCCAAAGGATTTGAAGCTTGTTAGCCTTGACCAAGTGTGTGAATGCTTTTCTATTTTTGAAAAGATAAGAGATAATCATCAAGAAACTATTATATTTTCAATTTGCAATGATAATGATTCTGCTGCTCCATATGAGTCAAGTATTGAAATATCACATAAAGAAGAAGAGAGTAGAGCAAAGGTTGAAAATGTACACCCCAATGAAGCAAGTGAAATGTGTGGCATGTTCATTGGTTATGTAGATAATGATCATAACTATCATATTTCAAATTCATGGTCTGGAGAATAGAAGGAGGTATGTGAAGTTATCCCTTGTTACAAGTCTACTAATCAGGGAATAGAAATGGGCCCAAGTATTCAACATGGTGACTCAACCCAAGTGATTGGTGATGTTGAAGTAGTGTGTGAAAATGAACAATCTAAAGAGAAAGATCCTAAATACATGTTTGATATCTTCCCAAGATTCAATTTTTTTGAAGAGTCCACTACCTATTCTCCTATGGAAGACATAAGACTGAGCATTCATTCTAAAAATTTTGAACATAGTTTCAGTATTGATGAGTCCCCTTTCTGTAATATTAATGATGGCATTGAGTATGGTCATTCCTTTGTTAGTCATTATTATCCTCATGAAGTAGAGTTGGAATATTTTGCTGCAAATGAGAAATATGTTGATAATGATGGGAACACATGTTTGCTTGAGAAGGAAAAAATTCCTGTGAAGAGTTTTTAGAATGTGAGTCAAATATGTTAACTATTGAGGATGAGAATGAAGTTGAATTTATCTATTTGTATGCTCTTCTAGTGATTTTAATGATTTTGAATATAATGATGATATGGAAGATTTAGACCTTCATGCTGAGGAGGCAGAAATATTTATGTCAAAAATGAATGTACAACAAAACCCCTTATTTGATGAGCCTCCATCTTCATCGGTTAATAGAAATAATGATCCTTATTGGTGCAGAGATGATCCACTCTTTGCTAAGAAATCTGATGATGCATCTGACATAGGGTTAGAATCTAACCTTGAGCAAACAAAGCAACACATTGATGAGCTCCTCTAGGGAATTTCCTATGATTTTTTTACATTTGATACAAATGTTGCAAGTAAGGTTGAGTATCTTGATGCCAAATAATTGGAAAAATATGAATATTTTCAGTTTCCAGTTTAGTTGGGAGGCATTCTGATGGAGCATGATAATAAGATGAAGAGCAAGGAATGTTATTATGAATATATATATGTTTTATATGATGAATATAACACATGTGTGTCATGTAATGATGATAATTTTTAGTCTATGCCTCCTTATGCAATGGAGAATGACAGAGATTATGTTAGCAATGGTATGCTCAGAAAATTTATGAGATGCTAGTGGCAATGTTTGTAATTAGGAAGTTTTCAGTGGTAATTGCATACTTATGCTTGTAGGAAGTAGGCTATACTTGTTGCATTGGTATGGAAGAGGTAAGTGTGGGTTGATGGAAATAAATTCCTTCAACAGATTGATGTTTGATAGAGTCAAGTATTGAATTCCCTAAGTTTTCATTTGGTGGTCTTGGGCAACCAAGTGAAGTTTAAAATTAAAATTAAAAGACTTTATTTCCAAATGTTCTGGCACTTGGTCTACTTCCCTGAGATTCTTGGATCTCACCATGCCTGCGAGAGGCATGTGTCCCCAATAGGAGCGACTGATGGAACCCCTAAATTTTTTTAGTTCCATTCCTAAACTATGCAATTTTTAGTAGATTTCATTTCTTTGGGCTTAGGGTTTTTGCTCACAGTCAATGTTTTAGAGTTTGTGTTGATAAATCCCTTCCTAAGAAACCCCTAAATTTGAGTCCTTAGCAATGTTCTAATCCTTGTTGACTTGCTTTACCTAGTTATTAATCACCTGAAGTTATCACTTGAGCCATCACAAACACATTTTCACTGGACACTTGGTATAGGTCTATTGATTACCAGATACCTTTTCCATCGTTTTAAAAATTCCTAAGTTGAGAAAAATATTTCATGATAAAATGACTTAAATCTTAAGTCATTAATCCCCAAGGGTTTGAGTCTCGTTTGCCTAGTAGTGGCCCCCTTTTTACGACTAACATTTTTGGCATGTGAATATTTAAGTTCTATGATGATTGTTAATCATTGCAAGAAAATCACCTTCATTCCTCACACGCTCGTCCTATTTAATTTCCCATTATTTTATTCACACGGGTTAGCGAGCGTAAGCCGTGTGTCATAATCAACAGTGGACCTAGTATTTCTGAAGAAGCTGTAAGTGGAGCTTTGAAGAGAATCAATGGAAGATACCATGCAATGTGTCTTTATCTAGATCATTCCCTACCTCCCCATCTTGTTTTATGCCTAAATAAAATAATGACACAGGCTAGGGGGTGCAGGCCATGTATCTTCTTCATTAGCGGGCCCAGGTACCTCAGACTAATATACAAACAATATTAAAATAAAATTGATGATGGATGATGAGTGATGTGGCTTCATCTTAGCCGCTCCCCACCACCTCATATAATTTTATTTTATATTAAGGAAATCTCACGGTCTAGTGGGCGAGATGACACTTGTTGCTTCATGGGGGGACCCGCTAAGTTTTGGAGACAGTGAATGATTTATAAGAAATGAAATCAATGGTTGATGGTGGGTGATGTGGGTCAATCCTAACTGCTCCTCGCCATCCCATGAGGGGCCCACTCATATCTCCCATTTCTCAATGGGTGAGCGAGAAAATGCCATGTGGTATATTTTAAGGGATCGATGGAATTTAGTGGAGATAAAGTACAGCTAAAATTTGGATTAAATGGCACTAAGATTAAAATAGATGCCATATTAGAACTGGTTACTTTTGGCACATGTTTGAGATTTGGGAAATGCTTTTTTATTGTGGTCATTAGTTCTGTCAAATGCTAGTACACGTGGGAAGGTGAAATTGAAGTAAGGCAGAGTACATGCTGATATTCTGAGATTAAATCATGATCGCTCCCCATTGTCTTATTGTGATGAATTGCAAGTAAATTAATTCCCACGGGCAGGCAGGTAAGTATGACACGATAGGTTTTATTAAATGCTAAGTATGTGATTAAGTATGCAGATAGAGTGGGTGTCTATCCACTTGGGTTTTCCTGATTAGGAAAAGGCATCAAGTGCATGCAATTATCTTTGTCATAATTAATTATTCTGATTGATTATCTTTTGATTTTTCTCAATGTGTGATCAATGACTGAAGTTCAAAAATCAAAGTAGTTGATTGTCAGCATTCTCACACAAGCTTTCTTTGAATATTAATGGTTGGCATGCTTGCATTGCTCAATATAATGACGACCGATAGCCATATTTTCCTTTTAGATTGCTGAAAATTGAGCTTAAGTCCATAAGGAGGTTGGCAAGGAGTTTCTTTGGTAAAAGGATTGCAGACCTGTATTGTGATAAGCTTTTCCATGGGTTGGTAGGATTCATACGTTGTTGGAGGTGTCTTTATCTTTTGTGAAATTGGTGAAATTACTCTACCCAATGGATAAACTAAGTGTGTTTGTCAGTCTAGTCTGAAGGTCCAGGAGAATCAATCCGCTTGAGTCTCAAAGTGACATTCCAAGAATGAACAGGATATACTTGAAGTTCTTGTAACTCCGAGGAAGAAAAAAAAAGTTGATAAGAAATCTACATGGAATGTTGTCAAGTGTGCCTATCATCTAAGAAGCAAAATTGTTTCAGAGGAGTTGGTTAAAAGTAAAGGGAAGAAATTTGAAAGGTCTGAAAGGGAGGAAGTAAGGAAGAATAAATACCACCGAGCTTATCTAGGCAAGCATCATTCTCCCATTGAACTCTCAGATGATCCCTCAGATAGCAAGACTGAAATTGATTTAGGGTACCACCAATACCTTGTGGCCATGGTTGATATGGAAGACTCAGATGATGAGGTGGTGGTAGCCTCCCCAATTTCAATAAGGACACCAAGTGAGTGTACTTACTTTGCTGCTAACAAAGCAAGGTAGCAAATTGTTTTCTTTCTGACCTGGTGCTTCATTTTTGGTCCTTTGTGCTAACTCAATTCCTTTTGGCTGGTCTATAGTTTGTGCATTTGGTGTTGATGGTGAATTTTTCGTGTTTGGTGTGGGCATGCAAGTTTTGATGTTGTGACAACGACACCTTTTGGAAGGCTGGTGAGTCTTCTCCAAATAATGGTTTTTAGAATTTTGATTTTTGCTTCCCCTATCTTGTAAATGATTGCTTATAACTGTCTCAGGAATTTCTCACATTCAAGTGAAATTAGTTTTGAAATGAAATTGAAATGTAATGTGTAATTCATCCTGGTTCTTGTTGCTCCCTTGTTCTATAAAAGGATTTCAAGGTTGATTATAGGGGGGGCTAGTTGGTAGTTTTTTGAAGGGGTCATACATAAATAGAAAAGAGCACTGAATTTTCTGGTAGTATGTTTTAGGGATGAAGTTTGTGAATATGTACATGGTTTTTCTAATAAAAATAGTGATAATATATATAACAGAGTAGTATAAAGTCTATGTAGTTTTCTCTCCTATGTACTAGTTCTAGAAACTATGAATAATATAATCAATGGTTATCTTATTTGTCTATGTTGGTTTCCAATGGATATATTGTTCTTTTCTTGCTCATTAATTCAATGAATGGATGCAAATGCTTGAGTATAACTATAGGTTTGTAATAATTCATGTATGAGGATGCTAGTAAGAAGTGAATGGTTGAGATGTTAAGTGGGAATACTGTAATGCAGTGTTTTAAGGATTTGGGTATTGTCATGTATGAAAATTGTTGTCAAATCATGTGGGTATTAGAATTGACTCCATTCCAAGGATATGGCACTGGTTTAAGTAGGGTAATTATAATACAATTGTGATGACCAATTCAATAGTTGACCTCAAAATTAAAATAAATTTACTTATCAATCTTAGTTTTTTTGTGTGTGGAATTTAATGCTCTACATCTCTCATGTTTGAATTAGACACTACCATGAAGGTCAACCAAATCTTTGGGGTACTGTGTCTTTTAAACACTTTGAGGAGAATCATCTATTTATAGTGTATTTGATATTTTGGCACACAAGTATACTATTGGGATCATCCTCCCAGGTTTAACAAAGCCTAAAGTTTAGGGGAGAAAAGGTTATATATCAATCTCCCATTCATTGGCCATTGACCTTGAAGATTCTTAAGCATAAGGGTTGGTTGCCTTTTAGAGGATTTCAAGGTTCTGCTAGAAAAAAACCAATAGTCTCTTTGGCTAGTTGTCCTCCTTATGCATATATTGAACAAGATTGGGATGTAGACGACCTACTATAGGTTGACTCACATTTTCCTTACTAGTATTTTTATTTCTTTACCATGTTATTTGTGTGATTGCATGTGCATAATGTGATCCCTCGTACTATTTTGTTTGATGTATCTCTCTCTTTATGTGCATTCCTCTATTTGTATCCACATTCTTCCCTATGTTGTAAACATTTATCTTTTCTCATGTCTTGTGTTTTCCTTTTGGGGATGATGCAAGGAATCAAGACATTTAGGTCTCTTCCATGTTTACCTAAAATATTTTTCTTTGTTTTCGCTCTGTGTGTCATTCTTCATGTTCTATGAGTATTTGGGGAATGATGACATTTCTAGGCTTTATAACAACATTGTAGCAAATATATACTGACCTCGAATCTATAGATCCCTTATGTGTTTTTTGGCACAACCCCTTTCTCCTTTTATGATGTATTTTCATTCGGGAACATATGACTTGGCATAGGGCTTTCTGAATAAGCCCTCATGTCTTCCTTATGGTTAGCATTGAATATCGACTACTTCAAAGCTGATTGCTCACAACAATGGTGTTAAAAATCACTTTAAGGTGGGGGCATACATTGAAATTCATGTTTTACTATGTGATTTTCTTTAGTCTTGTGATGCTTCCTTTTTCTTGGTGGTGTCATTGGGTTCAACGTCGTCCGAGAGCTTGATATTTCTTAGCATACGACTTTCCTCTTAAGTGGTGATGCGATGCATCACATTCCATAAGTTGTGATTCTCTTATTCTTGGACTTGTCCTCTCTTGGAGACAGTAGGCACGATGATCCCTAAGAAGAAGACCTTACACGAACTAAGCAAGATCCCTTTGTTCACAAACCAATACTAGCATTATTGTTCATCAATGTTTAGCATAATATAACTTGTTAACCTTGTGAAGCTTGAACCCCTAAATTCAAGGCCACCAAGCATAATTCAACTTGCTTGCTAGTGGAGCCTTGCTCATGTTCATAGGTGCTTAGCATAACATAACTTGTTAAGCCTTATGAAGCTCAAAACCAAAATGTGTGTGGTGCCTTATTAAAGTTGTCAAGAGGACAACTTTGATATGGTATGGGAGCCTAATAAGATTCTCTCATTTTCCACCTTCCCTAGGGGCTCACCTAATGGATGGATTGAGGTTCCATTAGCCCAGAGTGAGCACACATGTTGTTTGCATGGTATACATTGAGTTCTGCTTGTGAATGAGAAGGAGAAAAATTCATGTTCCATATCACATTGGGATAATTGTGACTTGATCCACCCCCTTCCCTAGACAAACAGTCATGTTCCGCATTGTGTTTGGACAGTCGTAGCTTCATCCGCCTTTTTATTTTCCTAGGCTTTGATAGTGTATGATTGAGTATCTTTGTCATTGTTGCATACATAAGTTTATTGAATGTCTACTTTAGTGTGAGTTTGACATGGGGTCATACTCTCACTAAAGTAGGGCTAAATTTAGTGTAGGAAAAAGTATCCCTTTTTCACACTTAATATGGGAATAAATTATTAAATAAAATGACTAAATTATGCCTTAATTTAGTGTTGTAATAGGTATTTTACATATTCACATTAAGTTTAGGTCCTTATTAATTAAAATAGACTTAATGGTGCCTTATTTATGGTGTTGTAAGGTGTACCTTTACACTTTCACACTAATCTAGAGGGCTTTATTAATTAATTGAGGTTATTTTTCCTTAATTGACCCCTTTAATTCAAATCCAAGCCTAATTAATTGCAATTTTTGAAGGGTAAAACCCGACATTCATCAATGCCATAACACTTAACACTGGAGAATGTGTCCTAGGTAAGTGACCTAGGACTCATTCACCTAAGGGTGAATGGGTCCTCACTTAGACCTAGGACATAAATTTCAAATATGTTTTTGGTGGTATTTCAGTGATTTCAAATGTGTATTCACATTTCGGCTTGTGTTATTGAAATTTTGGGAATTAATGTTAACATATGTATAAATATGAGGTTATTTCACTATGTTTCACCTAGAATATTTCAAGCAAGTTAAGAGCATTCAAGTGAGCATTCAAGTGATCATTCAAGTGAGCATTTGAAGGCATTCAAAAGGAATATTTATTGAAGATTATTGCAGCAATCAAGATCCCATTATCATGTCAATTTTTTCTTGCATCATGCATGTTATTTGAGCTAATATGTTGATGTAGTGTTCAAGATCCATTCAAGCACTCAAAGGAATTATTTCAAATCAAGTTTCATGATCAAGATCCACATCCATGGAAGCCATTTCATGCAACTTGCAAATCTGAATTACAAGGTTCAAACAAGGGTTTGGTGATTTATGACATTGCATTTGTTCATTCATCATTCCTTCATGCTATTTCATTTCATTACAAGGTTTAATTACCAAAACGGGGTTTGATCAAGGAAAACCACATTCTTGCAATTTCAAAGTTGTTAAAGTTTTCACCATTCTTGCAATTTCATGAAAACTAACCTACAAAATTTATTTCGGCTTTCCGACCATGAGATTCGGGAATCTAGGAGTGCAGACACATGAAAACAAAACCCAGAAATAGATTTTTAGGAGCCCTAGCTAGGACCCACTCACCATTGGGTGAATGAGTTCTTAGTGAGCTTTGAAAAATCACTTTTGGTGATTGGTACACATCACTTTCCCATTCTCAAATCTACAATTTGACTATTGGTTCCATCACAATTGAGCTTAATCTTCTAAATGTACTTTATAGCTTGCATTTTGGGTTTGATTTGCTATTTTTAATCTTTCTCCCCAAAGTGTTGTTTGTCCTAGACCCTTGTCCTTACAAAAAAGGGAAATTTGTAGATTCATACCTTGATTTTACTCACCTTTTGGTTGATAGTGATCTCATTGTTTGGATCTCATTTCTTGAATGAAATAGTGGAGAATAGGGTTATTTACTATCATTTTGGTGATTTACCACATTTCACTAATAATGGATTCAAGGGTTGTATTGTGAGATAAATTCAAGCATAGGTGGAAAATGTTTTGAAATTTTATGATATTTTGAATATGTATAAATTCCTCATTTTGAGATTTGATAATTTAGATAATTTTTTTATTCTAATAAATTGGAGGTAGGACATAGATTGTCACCCAAAATGAAATGGGGGGAGGCATATCAAAGCATTTGAAATGACGATCTCTTTTTTGAAGGTAGAGAAAAATATTTTGTGTTTTTAGAAGCATTGAAACGTGACATAATAAAACACAAGATTCAAAGATATATATCTTGATGACTACATGGCACCCTACTATTTGTGACCAGTTTTGAAGAGTGGAGGCATTGAGTCATAAATCTATAAAATGACTAATCATTGTAGTTAAATTAGAGAATATTTTAATATTATGATTTCCTTAATTAGGGCATTACAAATGTCCATTGAATGCATACAATGATCTATGATGAGGTGGTAACTTGGATATTAAAGTGTTATCAATTTTTTTATAATTTTTTATTTCATCCTAAAGGTTAGAAAATTTATTGTATTCAATCCATCCCTATAGGGACAAGAGGAAATTACTATTTGAAGGATCAATTATTTCCTCTATTACAAGTTCCATCACCACATTGTTAGCCCTCATTAATACCACTTATATTTTTTTCCTAAAATAGTTATTTCCCTTGTGCCTAGGAATTTTATGACTTCCAAGCACTATTTTTTCTTGAATGTTTGTTACATCCTTATGTTATATAGATCTAGATGATGTTCTAATATGCAATAAAAAATTTTCCTTGTATTATAGGAATTTATATATATTCACTCTCATATGTGGTTGCTAGCTTTCTACCCTTTTCACTTGCCTACTTACCTATATGCTAGATCTCATTCATGTTCCTTCTCACTTGCCTACTTCCATTGCCATAAATCACAAGTATTAGAATAATTATCATCACAAAAGCTCAAATAATGTACACTACTAAAATATAACATTTTTCTCTATATTTTTAGTGATAGGAGATGATGAATTGAATTAACCTTGTAATTAAAGGTTTGTTGAAAATTAGTTGGTCATTTCTCTAATTTACATATATTTATCAATTTAAAATTTTGATTAATTGAAGGGTATCACAAAAAAACTTCCTCTCTCCATTTTCTGAATTTGTTTCCATCTTTTTATGCATCTCTCATACCTAACTATTTATGAGGCTAAGGCTACTTTTGGACCATTAAGCTCCTACCTATATTAGTGAGGCTACTTCAAAATCTTTAGATATTTATGATATAGGTGAGGCTATTGTAGGGCTATTGATCTATTCTTTATACCAAGTCTATTGTTTGATGTGTTGTATTTGTGAGATTCATTAGGGCCAGTGGACTAGGCAATGCCATGGTAAGGATAATTTAGGGCCATTGGACTTATGTCATGTTGTTGAGGTTGCTTTTAGACAACTATAATACATACCTCATGATTGAGGATATTTTGGATTCATTAAGGGGTAAAAGCACAAAGTTGTGTCACACTTTCGGCCAAATAAATAGTTCCAAGCGAAAAAAATTTAGTGGGAAAAGTTTCGACTGAAAATGTTTCATCTGAAACCATGTGGGGGTGATCCCACAATACTGGTTTACATTTTTTGGCCAAACTGGACATTGAACTAATTTTTTTTAACTAAATCTTCACTTTCAAACACCTATAGTTGCAAAACCATGAGGAATTTGACGATGATGCAAACTAGTGATTTGTGAAATTTTGTCTATATATTCTAAATATATATTTTTTAAAAAAATTGGAATCAGATTGCATTTCTTTTTCCATCTCCTTCGCAAAACTAGTTTTTAACAGTAAACACCATTTTTAAAGAGTGATGTTCACCGTATACAACATACATTTTTTTATATGAAGGATAAAATTCTTTTTTTTTGAATTTAGATTTGTAAATATGATATCTAGCACTTTAATTTGGTTTTATAGTGTTTTATTGGATATTTTTTCCTAATTAATTTGTTAAGTCAAACCAATTACAATTTAAACATAGGCAGACCGTATACAACATAACTTTTTTTGTATGTATCGAAATTCAATTTTTTTTTTTTGTTGGATCAAGGACATCAATATCTAGCACAAAGATATTTTTTTGGTAATCTACTATTTTTCCACATGTGCAAAACAAAGAGCTTGATTTTTGGTGAAAAACTTACATTCACAAAAGATAAAAAATAAATATAATAATCAAATTAAATATATTTAAAATTATACTTTTTGGGAAGCTTATAATAAGGACTACATACTTACAAAAATACATTTTAAATGAATTCATTTGGTCCCACAAAGGGTAAATCAAAAGTGATTTTTTATCAATATTTTGATAGGTGTAAAGGAGACTTCATTATAGGTATGGTTTAAAATTAGCGGGGTTCTATCCAAGGGGGTTTGATCTAAGGTGGTTTGATCAAACCCTCTTAAATTGGAATCCTTCAAATGAAACTTTTCAAGGCTTAAATCAGTATATTTTCTAAAAATATGTGATTTCAACAAAAAATAGGATGTCCCAAAAAGTGTAAACCACTATTGTGGGATCACCCGTGGCTTATATGTGGCACACAAGGTTTCGGTCGAATGTGTTTCAGCTGAATAAAAAAATTTAAAATTTTCTCTTTGTCACTTTGAAATCAACTTATTTTATGTTTGGGGTTTCTATAGAAATGGTTTTGAAATTTCTACAGAAACCCTTTCTACCGAAACTGTCTATGTGGCATCTTAGTTGGTAGCCAACTCAGCTTTTTTCAACATTTTCTGAAAATTTCAACTTCAACTAAGTATTTCTTTAGTCAGAATGACATTTAAAAAAAAAAACCTTTTGTAGAGATTAGAGTGGTGAATCCAAATATGTAACTTTTTTAATATTTTGATTAGTTTTAATATAATTTATTTTTAAAATAATACAATAAGGCTGTTAAAGTTAAAAGAGAGGTTAATTAGAAATTAAAAAAAATAGTAAAACATATTAATTTTTTTAAAAAAATATATGATGCACTAGAGGAATGAGTCCTCTTCAAAAGGGTATAATTTTTTTTTGAAAATGATTAAAAAAATACAATAGTTGACGTCCCATGAAAACCATTGAATTCTAAGTTTGACTTTAAAACATTATTACGAGAAAAATATACATCAAAATTTGAATTTCTTTTTTCCCATACACTAGATATTGAAGTTACCTATTTGGAGAAAAAAAAAGGGAAAAATGAAGGTTTTTTCAGTTTGTTTCTTGACGTCTCGTGAATGTCACTTTTTTCTAAAATTTTCAGCATTCCAAAATCTATTCTTAAATTGATAAAAAAAAATAATGAAAACAATTTTTAAAAAATCTAAAAAATTACAGGAATAAACTTCATAAAAAGTTCTACATTTTATTATTTTACATCATTTTGAAATTCAAAACATAAAGACCACTTTTATGTGGTCGAAGTTCAATTTCTTTTTGTTGTTGGTCAATTCCTTTATAAAGTGTGACACAGGTTTGTGCTTTTACCCTGAGATATTTAAAATTTAGGGTGATATCAAATATGAGTTCATCATGTTCCCAAATTAGTGAGTGAAATATCCTCATGGGATGAAGATGATGGATAACAAGGTATGATTTTCTAATCAGTCTATGATTAGTCATAAATTACATTACTAATTGTTGATAGCCCTATGAAAATTTATCATCAATTAATTTTTTAGTTATTACACCATATCATTTTGGTAATGTCAACCAAGTTTTACTCATGCCAATTTTCTAAGTTGTTAGGTTCTAGCCTAGTTTGTATACTAAAAATTTTTATAGATTGATCACATATAAGGAATGGTGAACAAACAATTAATCAAATTTTTAAATATTCATAACTTCAACATGAAATGGAAGATGTAATGAAGAATAATTAAACCTAGAAATAAAGTTAGAAAATGGATAATGAAACTCCCCTAGAACTCTAGTCAAGCAGTGAAGTGAAGAAGAAAGTGCATCGACAAGTGAAGAGGACAATTATATCATTCAAACTCAATCACATAAAAAAGGGATATTAGGCGTTTTAGGGCTTATTAGGATTAGGGTTAGGAATTAACAATTAACATTTCAATTAGAAAATTCTAGGAGGAAAAAATGGTGGATAAGTGTTTAGTTAGGGTTTGTTAGGTTTAAAGTTAAAAATTAATAGTTAAAATTTAAATTAAAGAAAATTGCAAGAGGGAAAAAATGGAAAACTGAACTATAGATGTTTGCTCAAACCTCCTCCCCTTCGTTTGAAGTTGCCTCCCTCTCCTACATGTTGTGGGCTTTGCTCAGTGAACTCTAATGGTAGTGGTTCTCTCTTGGCTCTGTGGTTCTTTATTAATGAATTCTCTACTAACTTTCATTCAAATGAATCAGCAACTATATTTGTTAGTTCATATAACTCTTATAATAATAATACCTTTGAGCAAAGGTAAGATTTTACTATTTTTTAAAATTAATGAGAACCTTCAAACAAAGATAACCTTCGCTTGAAGGTCAATCTTCAATCAAGGTTCTTATGTAAAGACCTTTGAGAAAATGACCTCCATTCGAAGAAATATCTTTGAATGAAGTTATTTCAAAAAATATTTTCCACTCCCTCCCGAAATTTTCATATCCCAAGTTTGGGACTAAGTATTGTGGGATTACCCCCTCTTCCTCCCTCCCTCTCTACTTTTCTCTATCTCCTCTCTTTATCTCTCTCTACCTATCTCTCACTCCATCCCTCCCTCACTCCCCCTCTCTCCCTTTAGATATCTCTCTTCACCCTCTCTCTCCTTTTTACCTCTCTTTCATCTTCCCTCTTTACTTCTATCTCGATAGGTGCAAGAAGTTGGGTCCACAAAATGTTCAAAAAGTGGAAGTGTTTTTCCTGATTTCCAAATTTTTTCATAGTTGGAATTAAAATTTGAAGCACTTACATATTGAATATTTAAAAAATTTAGTAATATGAAATTTATTATTTTGAGTCTAGTTTTCAAATATGTAATTTACTCTAATACCTAGATGATATAAAATAATTTTTAATACACATATAAAACCACTTTTTAAAAGTCACTTTCTTAGGACTATACCATGCACGTGTATGAACACCATAATTTGACCTAAATAGAAACATTTTTCTAATTCCTTTTGGGGAATATGTGTATTATAATGAAGATTGATGAGGACATTCTTTTATATTTTTTTTCTTAATTTTTATTTATTTATTAATTTTTAATTGGCCCTAATTGTTGGTTTTGAAAACCTTTGTGTACAGACACCATAACTTGACCTAAACTTATCATTTTTTAATTTTCTTTTTTTCTTTGTGTAAAGAATTGTTTATATATTGATGCCATATACTTTTTTTAAGAAAAAAAATTAAAAAGTTAAAAGTTATCAAAAAAATGAAAACATGGGTCAATTTCTTCATAAATTAATTTAAAAATAGAAAAAATAATCCAATCATTAAAATTTAATTATATATTTGAAAACTAGACATTGTCATCTATAATGGGTTTTAATTTCATAAAATATATTTTTTTAAAAACCTCATCAACTATATTGATAAAGTTAGCTTTTTCTCTTAAAATTGCCATGACCTTGTACTTGCAGGTCCAAGGCTAATTGTTGAATTAACATGCCTTCTTTTGAGCCTAAATCCAAATGAAAAACATATATTGTGAGTTTCAATTTTTTGGAATGAAAACCCACTTTAAAATGGGTAGCTATTCTAAAAATTGAATGGGTACCTATTTTAAAGTTGAAAAATGACACTTCCCATGAATGTGGACCCAACTTCTTGCACTTACCCATCTCCACTCACCCTCTCTCTCTACCTACTTCTCTATCTCTCCCTGCCTCCCCCTCTCCCTCTCCCTCTCCCTCTCCCTCTCCCTCTATAGTCACTATCTCTCCTTCCCTCTCTACTTCTCTCTATCTCCCCTTACCCTCTCTCTCTATGCATAGGTTTCTCACTCTATCTCTCCCACCTTACCTCTCTCTCCCCATCCCTCTCTACTTCTCTCTATATCCCCTCACCCTCGCTCTCTCTACCTATCTCTCCCTTTATCCAAATCTCTCTACCTACCTCTCCCTTTATCCCTCCCACCTTACCTCTCATCTCCATATTCATCTTTATCTACCTACCTCTCCATATATACATCCCACCCTACCTCTATATCTATACTTCTCCCCTCCTCTCTCCCTATCTACTTCTCTCTATTTCCCTTTTTTGTCTCTTTCTACCTACCTCTCACTCCATCACTCCCTCATTCCCCCTCTCTCCATTTAGATATCTACCTATATCTCTCTTCTCTCCCTCCTCTCTACCTTTCTCTAACCTTCCCTTTCTACTTCACTCAATCTCCACTCACCATCTCTCTCTCTCTCTCTCTTTGTAGAAAGGTAGTACTGAAGATAGAGGGACGAGGAGAGAATAGATATAAAGATAGAGAGATGTAAAGGGAGGGATAAAGATATAGATTTTGATCGGGAGTTAAGAATAGAGAGGGAGATCTTGAGAGGAAGAGATAGAGAGATAGAGAGATATTGATGGTGAGATAATGTGATAGAGAGAGAAATAGAGATAGAGAGGGAGAGGTAAAGAGGTAGAGAGAAAGACAAAGAGATAGCGAGATAGAGAGGGGGGAGAGTGGGGGATAGATAGAGATGGGGTAGATAGAGATATAGAGGTAAAGAAAGGGAGAGAGATAGGTAGAGAGATATAAAGAGAAGAAGAGGACAGATAGATCAATATATAGAGGGAGATATAGAGAGATGGGGAGGGATATGGAGAGAGATAGAGAGGGATAGGGAGAGAGATAGATATGGATAGGGAGATAGAGGTAGAGAAAGATATTGATAAAAAGGGATAGAGAGAGAGGTAGAGATAATGAGATACAAATAGAGATAAAGAGAGATATTGGGAGATATAGATAGAGGGGGAAAGTGTGAGAGAAAGGAGGTGATAGAGACAAGTAATAGAGAGAGTTATAGAGAGATAGGGAGAGAGAGAGGGGGTGGAGAAAGAGAGATAGAGATAGGGAGGAAGAAATAGGGAATGTGTGTGTGTATATGAATGAGAGAGATATGGAGATAACTTGATAGAGAGGAAGATTATATAAATAGATAGAGTGAAGGAGACAAATAGAGAGGAGAGATAAGTCTAGAGATATATAGAAAGATGGAGTGATATAGATAAATGGAGAGAGGGAGAGATAGAGATAGAAATAGGGGGGTATATGTAGAGATATATATAACTGGGGAAAGATAGAGGGGAAGAGAAAGGGAGAGAGAGCTAGATAGAGAGGGAGAGAGGAGAGAGATATAGATAGAGGTAGAGTAAGGGAAAGGGAGAGAGAAGTAGAGGGGAAGAGAGGGATAGATAGTTAAAAATATAGAGGGAAAGAGAGACATGTTCTCATAGTTGAACTTGGGAAAAGGTGTGTATAGGATCAAAGACAACAAGGAGGCCTGAACTATGATGATTTATGCAATTTTTTATCACCCTTATTAAAAAGAATCTAAATATTTCATTATTTATTGTACTTCTTTAATGTTTCAAGTCTTTTGGGATGATTATTGCAAAAAAATAAATAAAAGACTTTGTATGCAAGAGTTATGAGTATTTAAAATTTTAAAAATAAAGGAGGAAATTCATCAAATGATTATATAATTATTTTTTGGTGCATAATCTATTAAAATTATCTTATCCATTGTGTAGATCTCTATATTACCTTTCCAATGTTTATAAAAAATTAAAGTTTTGATAAGTGACGCAAAAGTTATGCCTATTTTACTGAATTGTTCTTTTTTTGGCTTTTCAAAACAAATATCCATTTTTCTTTTAAAAAATGTATATCCATTTTGAAAATATAAAATTGATGAAAATACTTTTAGGAAATGGATATTCATTTTTCTTTTCAAAACATATATCCATTTTGCTTTTCAAAATAGATATACATTTTGAAAATATAAAATTGATGAAAATACTTGTAGGAAACGAATATCCATTTTTCTTTTCAAAACAAATATCCATTTTTCTTTTCAAAATTGATATCCATTTTTCTTTTCAAAATTGATATCCATTTTTCTTTTCAAAATTGATATCCATTTTTCTTTTAAAAATGGATATTTGTTTTGCTTGCAAAATGGATATCCTTTTTGAAAACATAAAATTGACAAAAATACTTGTGTAAAATAGATATCCATTATTAATGGATATCCATTTTGATTTGGTATTAGCAAACCAAAATCAAATTTTATCCAACCCATATAAAAAGTCAAATTTGTATTTCACAATTATGGCTAAGTAAAAATGCTTTTTTCCTATTGCCACTTTTTAGCCAACCATGATCCCACACACACCCACTTTTCTATTACTATCTCAAATGAGGAGGGTTCTAGAGATGTGTATAAGGAGAAATCGGTGGAAGAAGGTCTGCAAGATTGGCTAAGGCTATTGGAGGAGCAAAAATTCTCTGAGATAATAAGAAGAAAAATGTTGAGTTGGATTCTAGGGAGGATGTTAATGAAGAAGATACAAAGGAATCTCTTTCTCTATCTAACCATGAGCCCTATTGGAACTTTGAGAAGACTGATGCCTTTTCCCTTAGGATAATTTTGAAGATTCTCTTTCCCTCTCCCCTAAGAATGTCCTTGATGAAAATTCCTCTAGTGATGTATAGATGACTGTCATTGGTAGTGAGGATATTATTGTTGAAAACAACTAGGGAGGATAATCATAAACATGAGAAGAAAGATCTGAAAGAGGATCCCGTAGATACTTATTATACTAAGATAGAAGACATTCTTAACATAGTTAGTAACATTGGGATGGATTAGAAAGATCAAGGAGAATGCAGAATTTGTGAGAAAAAGTGGGAGAACATGTACATTACATTGAATTTAAATCAAAACATGATGATTAAAATGGAGAAGTATTTTTAATGAACTTGCTAAAATTCCTAATGGAATTAGGAAGAATTTTCTTATTAGGATTGTTATTGGTTAGTCAAGGCTCAAGAAGAAGCAAAGGAAATTAATTTTGAAGGAAGATAAGTAGGAAATCAAACAAAAGCATAAAAATAGAGAGAGATCATTGGATGTTTCTTTCTTGGAGGAGACCATGAGCTCCTTTTCAAACAATTGGAATTCTATTTGCTAATTTGTCTTTTGTTGTGTTCTATTTTGTCTAAATGTTTATTGTTTGTTTGTTGTCTCTTTAGTTCGGTCTAGCCTAGAGGCCAACTTTTGTTGTAGCTATTTTTATTTCTCTATTGTGTTTATGGTGAAATTTATGTGATGGGTTCAATGCCTTTCCATGCTTATTTAATAAAAAATATCAAAGTAGTTATTTTGGTAAGAATAAACAAACATGTATATCAAATTGATAAACAATTCATTTAAATCAGTAACATCATAATATGAAACATGGAATCTCATTAATTATTTTGACACTATTAAATTTACATTCACATGAGTGTATGAAAGAACAATCATCAAAATTTAACCATTTATATTCAAAATATTTAGAAATAAATAATTTTCTTTCATAGCATCATCTAATTACACTACAATTTAAATATTTGAAATAATTCTTCAATAATTTACACAAAAATGGGGTATAACAAAGGGTGTTCGCTCAAAGCCTCAAATTTATAGGAGGCATTAACAATCTCCATTCTAGTAGGGAGAGATTGATAAACATTCTTTTGCATTATAAGATTTGATGGATGAAAATGAGAAGGATAAGCCCATAGTAGTTGTATTGGGACCTACAACTACATATTGAGAGTATTAGTAGACCACATGCCCTCACCCAAGTTGTATTTATTGGATGTAGGGGTGGAGAGATCAATCACATATGAGGTATATGTAGTAGTAGGTGGCAAGGAGGTAGTGGAGGAGAGGTTCCTTTGGATATTGCCCCACTAAAATAGATTGGTAGAGATGAAAGGGATGATCCATGTATGTGAGAAATAATTACTTAACATTGCATTGGTTCATGTGTGTATGATATTAAGATATCACATGATAAGGATCTAACCAATTGTGGATGAGTAGTCTTGATTTCCTTGACAATGAATTATTTGACTTATGAAATTCTTGCAATTTCTATAAACAGGGTTGCTCGTGATCACGCACATGTCAGACACATTAGACAAAGACATATACACCTATAAGAGAGCAAATGAGGCTTAATATTTAAATAAAGATGCTATCTAAGTGAAGTGAGATAGATTAGATATTGAGTGAGTGCAAGTAGAGGTGCAAGCAATGATGTCTTATCCAAGATGAGATGCAACCACTATAATTGTTTTGCAATAGGTAGTAGAGTCATAGGATTTTAATAATGAAACTGAAAATAAATTTAAAAGAATAAAAATACAAGAAATATAGTTTATCTTTTAAAAAAATAAGATAAACCTTTCTAGAAGAATTCAAACTATGACTGTCATATTAAAGTGAGAAGAGGACCCACCAAACAAGAAGGGTACCAGCCATTTTACTTTTAGTCCCCAACCAACAGAAAGGCCGTGTTCAAGAAAGAAAACTCCACACCTGTAACTCAATGGGAATACGCAATAGAAGTACAAAATCATTCAGATTACCGAATTCATCGGCTGCTTAAGCAAAACGCAGCCTAATTATTCGAAACGTGCCGCATTGTTGGTCAAATATTGGTTGGAATGGATTGCCGAAACTACCAAAACTAAAAGCATACGGGAACATTACCACTTCTGACAGGTACTCTGTTTACACTGCAAACGAGTAGAGCTCTTTGTAGAAGTTTATAAACAACGTCAACTCTCTTCCTCACAACAACTTTCTCTTTCTGTCTTTGCCAGCAGATCTCCAAGCGTTATAATTGGCCAAGGTCTATCATATTTTGTCATTGGTTTTGCAACAGGTTAAAGAGATGGATCGTCATGAAAGTGCAATCGAGCAGATCTTCTCTCATTTGGTGGGAAATTTGTGTGCTCGTAATCGCTGTGGGTGTGGCAAAAGAATACTGTCTTCCCTCTTCACAAGAGCTTGGAAGCGCTGTTCATGGTGGCGATACAATTCTTCTGCTCTGCGAAGTGGGTATGTTCCAGTGCGCGTGGGTGTGGAGCAGATCAGATTTATGATAGCTATTTCTTACTTAAATCATCCTCTCTTTGCCGATCTTCTGGTGGATACGGAGGAGGTTTTTGGGTTTGAACAGAGGGGAAGTTTGAGAATACCTTGTACTCTTCAAAGTTTTGTTTTCACAATGAGAGCAATCATGGGGAGTTGCAGGCAGATTTGCCAAGTTGGGTCTTCATATCATGACCTTATAACCCTTGGAAAGTTTGATTTGGGAAGATAAATTAAAAGATCTGGATGCTTTTAACACTTTACTGATTGTTTTTCAAGCTATTATTTTTCAAGTTGGGTCTTCATATCATGACCTTATAACCCTTGGAAAGTTTGATGTGGGAAGATAAATTAAAAGATCTGGATGCTTTTAACACTTTACTGATTGTTTTTCAAGCTGTGGAATGTAAATTATATGGAAAATGATATGAGGTGTTAGGAGATTAGTAGAGTTGTCTTATTGGAAGCAGGTGGTTTTAGAGATAAATTTTACTTTCCCCTTTCAAAATTAGTATTCACTATTTGCATGAATCTTACTATATCTAGTTGAAATTGGGTTAGTTTGTTTTGTAAATTTCTTTCTATTTCTGTTTTAAAGATAATAATGTTAACTTTTAAATCTACCATTAAATATAAGTAGTAGTGGATTAACCATCACTTATGAATATAGTTGTGATAGAATAGCAATTTGTCATAACTCATATGCCTTGGGTATCAACAGCCTCTGCAAACTTTCCACACATTTGTCTGCAACATCATGACATGGTACTCTGCATGAATGAGTTTTTCTTTTTTTCTATTTTAAACATCTTCCTACCTTTTATTTGATAACAATGGTGGATTTAGAATCAACATGACTACTGTGCCCATTAAGTATATAATCTACTTTACTTCTTCTGGATGCTTTTAATCTACACCCTTATGCAGATGACTGTTTGCAGGAAGCCCCTTCAAAGAAACAAATTCTCACAGATAGTATTAGTTTCAGCTGAATTCTTGTAGTTGCCTCGACTACACAATAATTTTTTACTTTTTACTTTTTAATTTTTATGACGAGCATCTCCTATGCATCAGCAGATTTAGCTGTAGTCATATTTCTTCTCACATTGGCCACACTCAAATTCCAATCATGCTCAATGGCTATATCCACAACTTATTTTACTAAGATAACCAAAGGTATGCAAAACAAAAGGCATTTAAACTGTAAATAGCATCCATATAAAATGCTTATTCCTCCAAAAACCAATTCCTCTCAGCTTGATAGAATCAGGATTATACACATCAAAATCATAATGTCTAAAACTTACTACTACACCTATTATAGAATCCTTATATCAAAATACAAATTTTAAAATTATAGTTGTACTTATCATTCTCTTGAATCTATTTTTTTTTTTTAAATATTCGTTAAACTATTTTTTAATTTGATTTTTCTAAGGAATGATTTTTTATTTTTATTTATCTGAAAATGCAATAATTTTTGTAATAGAATTGAAAGATTAACAAATGTGAAAAATAAAAAATAAAAAATATTTTTAGATGATGTCACTCTAACAACAAATGATGTCATCTTTTAATTTATTTTTGTTAGTTTCTTATTTTTATAATTTCATTCTTACTGTTTTTTTTTAAATATTCGTTAAACTATTTTTTAATTTGATTTTTCTTAGGAATGAATTTTATTTTCTTTAAAGAAAATGTAATAATTTTTGTAATAGAATTGAAAGATTAACAAATGTGAAAAATTAAAAATTAAAATTTATTTTAGATGATGTCACTCTAACAACAAATGATGTCATATTTTAATTATTTTTTGTTAGTTTCTTATTTTTATAATTTCATTCTTAGAGGGCTTATTTTATATGTATATTTCTTCTAATGATACTTAGAGAACCAATCCTAATAGGAGGTTATATGGAAGAAAGAACTTATGTCAATCAACCATGCAACTTCTAATACATATGTTAACAAAGCTACAAGAAGTGCATCTACATCATCTTGAAAGGACTTTTCAAACTCATCATCTAAATCATTTTTTTCATCTTCTTCTCTTTATAGTAGTTGAAAGGTTGAAATTTTTCGTTCTATGCTTGGGAGATAGAATAACAATCTTGTCACTCTCATTCAAGGAAAACCCTAGAGATCTCAACCTAAGGTATGTGAAGGAGAAAGAGATCTTGCAATAGGGCTGTCCTAGGATCTGATTATAAACTAAAGATGGGTTCACCACCAAGCTAGGGCTTGGAAATACTAATGAAATGCAAAATCTAATGATTAACCCTAATACGATGCAATACTTCACTAAGTGACCTCAAAACACATGCAAATCAGAACAAAGAGCTACAAGATCAAAGGTGTGCACCTAAGAACCTGTAGAGACCTAAAATGAGCTCTGAAACACTAAAAATTCTAGAATTAAGGCACACTAGGACTCATATGCCACTCCGGGTGTATCAATCCCAGACTAGGGTTTCTGGTGTGGAACAGGTTTCTAGTAGTGTAGATTCAGGATCTACAAAAATCTAAAAATTTTTTCCTCTAGTGGGACTCATACACCACTTCTGGTGTATCAGTCCCATTTCACTTTTTTAGGAATTCAAAGTTCATATATGTTCTCCAACATCACTCTTTCCTTCCAAACTAATTTTCGGATCTGAACCTATAAAAAGACCTACAAAATAGAATATAGACTTGATTTGCTTATAAGGGGTTTTCCTAGTCAAACCCCTAGTTTGGTAATTAAACCTTGATAGAAACAATGAATCTTGAGTGCAAATGTGAACATAAACCCTAACCTTAAGTGCGTCAAGATTAGTAAATCTGAAATGTAATGCAACCCTATTCTATTGTGCTAGAATGAGATGCAAGAATGAATCATAGACATGAAGGACTCACTTTGAGAGATCCCTAATCACCTAAATGAGCTCTAATGATGTATATACCTTTCTTAGGTTGAATGTAGAATGATAATGGAGGATGGAATCACTTAGGAAACAAGTCGTTAGGCTTGGCTTGATGGCTAGTTGCATCTCCCCAACCTAGAATCCATCATGATTCACCATAGGTAACCATAATCAACCCTTGACAATGCTAGATCTTGAATGGAAGTGAGCTTGAAGACCTACAAACACAATAATGTTGCTCCAAAGCTTCAAATTTGTTGATTACTTGTTCTTGAATGCTCTTGTGAAGAATGCGTAAATGTTTTGAATGCTTGGATCTAGAAATTGCTCTTCTAAAATACTTGCTTAGATGAAAAATGACTTAGAAGCTTGTTTATATAGGAATTATGCCTAATTTATCGTTATTTAGATCTCAAAAGCCGACATCAACCAAAAATTTGAATTAAAAAGTTGAATTTCTTGCTCAAACCATAAAAAGGCCCCAAATGGGACTCATATGCCACTTGTGGCATATGGGTCCCACCTGTGGCCTATGGGTGCCACCTAGGGGAACTCATATGCCCAAGGTGGTGTATGAGTCCCACCCTAGATTTTTGGGGTGGGTTGTTAAGAATTTTATGTTTTTGATGATTTTGTCGGGTTTTTAGTTGAAATAAGCCTTGAGATCCAAAATAAAGGGTCTTAGGGCCTATTAATGATGATTAAAGGGGTATTTAATGCAAGGGTGCTAAAATAGGTCCAAATTAAGTGTGAAATTGTACTATTTTCAAGAGCATACAATTTTCTACACTACAATAGTATTTGGGCTTATCATAGTTCCACACTTGGTCTTAGACTCATAGGGTATTTATATCTAAATCTATCTCTTTTATTGACCTTCTTTCCTTTATCTTCTAGCATTCACAAATAATCGGGCCTCTATAGTTTATTTAAAATATTTTCCCTACATCTCCTCTAAAATTAATGATGCCACTACCCTATCTATCTTAAGCTCTTGATGACCATCACAAGGTGATCCCACAAGCCTATAAATGAACAATGAAGTGTGATGCAATGATGCTGCTCATTTATCTTCACTCTAATAGAGTGCAACTAGGTCATGATTATATTGACCACGTTAATATGTTAGGATACAAAACCACCATTCTCCATCCTAAGGATATACATTTTTTTCATAGGAAAGGTTTATTCATAAAATATTGAACATAACAAATTTCTCCCAATTACTTCCAAATATCTTGTGTCATGGCTTCTTCATGTACATTTAACCTAAATCTACCTAGCAAAGTCTAATGGGACCCTTCACTTGCTTTCCAATATATCTCAATAAGCTTGAGACATTGCAGCAAGTTTGGATCTAGATACAATATCTCATAGATAATTATCTATGAGCATATCCTCCATCTTGAGGTTATATAGCTCAAAGTTAATGATCATAAATCTCTCCATTTCTATCCTTCATGTGTTCTCGATATTTTTGTTGTAACAAGATTTTTAGATTCTATACAAGCTCCCACTCAATTTAGGATCAGTATAAAAGGATTTGTTCCTAACATCTAGAATGTAAGGCGTTTAGGATTTCATAACAAATTAAAGGAAGCAATGGTGTGAAATATTCTTCCTACACCAAAATCTTAGGGGAGGTAAAAAAATAATCTTTACATATAAATAAAAGAATATAAAAACAAAATTATACCATAACAAGATGATTCACATGGGGAAAATTATTTTGGAAGAAAAAATCCATACTCCAAGGAAAAACTAAATATATTATTAAAAAATTATGAGGTTACAATACAAGTCCTAGACTACACATTTACAAGAGCATCACCAACATTAAGATTTTGGAGCAATTTTGATAGTATAACAGAATTGACAAATCAATCATACACATACATGGCTCAAATTTAATCACCCAATTTAATGGAGATTGAATACAAAAAATCAAAAGCAATAATTATGAAGGGAATACTAAAATTCTTCAAACTCAAAACTATGAAATGAATTCTTAATTTATGTGTTTCTAATCATTTATTACCTAATTTTTAAATCTTTAGAGTATTTATGAACTTACCACTAGATAGCTAGCAAAAACACTGGATAGCTAGCACAAATTCAAAAAAAAAAACTATAAAATTAATTGAAATATTTTTAAACTTATCTTACAATAATTACAAAAAATATACTATTAGAAACATGTACAATTAATTCATAGTTGTCAAATTAAATTCACTATAATTATATATTTATATAATTAAATTACATAATTTCATTGTAACTTAAGATAATTATTTCTACTTTTATGAATTATTGTTGAAATTTAATTGGTCAAATTACATATATATTTAAGTGTTTTTAACCTAACACAATCGCTTGTATTATGAATCTACTCTTAATTGAACTTATTTGATGAGTTAAATTGATGAATACATTTATATTTTGTAATTGATACACAATATGAATATAAAAATTAACAAAAAAATTCAAAGCATTCCCCGCATGGCCACACCCTTCAAAATCAATTTATCTCTTCTCTCTGTACACAAAACTTGGGCATAGATGAAGAGACAATATTGGAGACCAAGAAATTTCCAGTTTGAATGAAAACCCAGATAGTATAATATTTCTCCAAAAACTTAAGCGTAGAAACAAATCTCATTTAAATTACTTTCATTAATGATAGCTTTAAAAACATGACAAAATACAGATTGCCCAGTGGCTTGAGCAGGCCTTATTTATATTAAACTGGCCCTCTGCTATTAATTACAATTGTATCATCCATTTATGTGTGGTGATGGTGCTGGAGGAATGGAACATTTCTCACAAGTTGGAGGAAACCAGATTATTCGACAAATATAACAAGAATCGTAAATGGGTGGTAATGGTGGTAATGCTGGAGCAATGGGACATTTCTCACAAGCTGGAGGAAACCTCTTTATTTGACAAATATAACAAGGATCGTAATCAACACTATCTTCAACGCCATCTGTTACATCACAATACAACACAAGCTTTACCATTGCATTAAAAAGCGTTTCATGTGAAACTCCAAAAGAACAATCTTATACAAGAAAGATTAGATTTTACCTTCAGTCTCCAGAGCCTTTATTGAATTGGAGACGCATGCAAAAATCAACAGCATGCAAAAGGAAACGGCTACTGAAGAATTAGTCGCCATTGCCAATACAATGGATTTCAGTATTGGGAGTAATTTATAGGTGACGTTAAGATATCATATCATATGTTCTCGTGATTTTGGCAGAGAAAATCGTAAGTGAAGAAACATTTAAACAAATATAGTTCAGCTTAATGGCAATAGAAGGTAAGAACAGAAACAGTTATAGGTGACGTTAAGATACCATATCATATGTTCTCGTGATTTTAGCGGATAAAATCGTATGTGAAGAAACATATAAACAAATATAACACCTTGATGGCAATAGAAGGTAAGAACAGAAACAGAAATCTCATGGCCATCTTTCTAAAGCTTCCCAAAGAATTAATCAACTTGAAATAAAGAAACTTTCCACTCTCAAGCATCGTGACTTTATTAAATTGTAGTTATTGGGGGAGCTATGAGTCCATTTACACCTTTCAATGTTGAATAAACAAGTTCAATCAATAGAATATGCATCTATATTAAAAGATCTATTATTATAGATGATACACATCTATGTTATTATGAAATTTGTTAGTATAAACAATCTATAAAATTGTACAATTAGTAAATTTCATTGTACAATATATAAATTCAAGAATACATTAGAATCATATAAAATAAATACAATTATAGATTAACATGTAACTTTTTCACAACTCAAACACCAAATTAACTCTAGATTTGATTCGATACTAAGTCACAAAGAAATCTCAATTAAGAAAACCAACGAACAGCTCTACATAAATATAAGAGAACAAAGTACATAAAAACACTTCCATGCCTAATCCACTATGAATTATTTAGAAAACACTCTCTGTCACTTATGAGAAGTCCAAAATTAGACACTGTGGGCACAAGATATGACATGTCAAATCAATGAGAGTAAAACTAGCTTCTAACTATAATTTTCTATTACAACAGTAAAAATTACAAAAACCACTTACACCATTATGTAGTTCTTAGAAAGAGATCTATGCTGACTATAAGAAGTTAAAAATCTAACATCACAAGTAAAATTTACACCTCTAAGAAAAAATTGCTCATGTATGACTTGGAAATCAAACCTTACTACTATTTCAATAGTGGGTGGGCTAAGGGTCATTAGAATCAACAACATAATGGTGGTACCCAAGTGGCACATGGGGAGTGGTTCTTGGTGATGCCAATAATAGTGGAAATGGCCTAGCAAAGCATGATTTTGATGGAGTTCGAGTGGAGATTCACAATGCAATACTGAGGGAGCAAGGTGGTGGTGGCTAATCTTGGTAATGCTACTAGCTGGATAGAAACAAGTGCTTGGCCACCCACATGATCAATGTTTTAATCCCTTTAAAACCTATAATAGGGGGTGAAATCACCTTTGTACTTGACCACCAACCTATTTTGTCAAACTACTAACCATACAATATCTAAACAAGCTTTACATTGCGAATTGGCTAGAGAATATTTATAAGCAATGCCTATTTATACCACAATTTTGTCTGCCCATATGAACCATATAATGAATATATAGATCTATATCATTATATAAATTTTACAATCAAAGGTTACTCCTTGCCCCCAAAAATGGCCTAAATTTATTTCTCCAAAGTATATTTAGTTTTATGTCAATTTATAGGTTTTTGGGACTTTTAAATCCAATGGCGAGGTTTGTTTTATTTCATGAGGTCATTTATAAATTTTCACCTCCAAAATCCATGTAAAATGAGCCCAACCAAAAAAATCAATTATCAAATCAAATCAAAACCCCAAATCTACAACACCCTTAAGATTTGTAACACGTCTAAAACCTTGAAAATGCCTTTATTATTTTCTTAAAAATTCAAGGATTCAACTATGGACAAATCCAATCAAACCAAGTGTTAACAATACTAGGAAGATGTCTCATCCTTCAACCTAACAACTAGGCTCTGATACCAATTAAAAATATTCTTTTAACAATAATATGTTATTTTCAAAGAACTCTCGTGAGAGAAACAAATACAAAACAAGTATTTAGAATGCAAAATGCAAAAGAATAACAAACACAGGTGCCACAAGATAAAAATAGAACTACCCTAGAAAGATCCTCTTAAGGGGAAAACTCAACCTACAAAGCACTCGTGTACTCAATGTATTATCTTAACAATAAGATTACAATACACTTGTAGAGTCTCCACACAATATTTTGAAGCATCAAGCACTCTAATTACATTTTTCCATGTGAACAAGCAAATGAGAACCATGTAGTCATGCACCCCAATCCATGCTTCGACATACATAACCTATAAGAGGTGTTCAATCCAACCTTAGCCAATGAGCCAAATGTTACACAAGCCAACCTCAACAACTACTTGTGTGTTTCCTTTTATAAAAAAAAAATGTACAAACCAACTAAATGGTATTAAAGAAACCATATGTCTAAAAACCATGACCACAAAATTAAAAATTTGGTAATAAGTTTTTTTAGTAATAAATATTTTTCAATGTGACACCTACATTAACTATTTATCACAATGTCTCATACAACATACAACTATCTCCAATAATGTCTAACCCGTGTGATGCACACATCCCCAAATGCACCATAAGTAAATATTTATTATTTTATTTTTTATTAGTGTTAATATTTTTATTCAAGGTAAAAAAAACATATTTTCCAACAAATACCATCAAAATAAATAATTACAAACTTCTCTAAATATGGTTGTAATATCTAATTCATTAATCTCATAATTGTACTTGGTACATTAGTCAACATAAAGGGAATATTCAACCACTCATAGAAGCTTTCCTTTGTCGTGATTTTTCTTCATTTGTCTACTCTAATTCTAGTTTGGTGATATACACTTTTTAAACCCATTTTCCTAAAGTACTTGTCTTCATGCAAATAGCCCATCAAATCACCCATCCTTCACAAAAGAAATCTAAATACTTAATTATGATCATATTTATTTATTTGGGGCATGTGCACAAATCTGTGGGACCAAAAGGTTTCCACAATCACTTTTTGGCATCGAAGGAGAAATAAAAGAACGTTATAACATGTTTGCATTATAACACACTAGTCTTACATGGCTCAATAGTGACTAAGCCTAGGCCAATCACTACTAATCCATAATGTTCTCACATTATCTATATATTAAAAGGGATAAAATAGAGGTTGAGCTCATTCAATCTTGACTCCATTCATCTCCAACAACCAAACACAAGAAACAAATAGCATGAGCACATTTGAGAACAATTTGAGTCAATTCAATCCAACACAATGCTATCATAACATCCACAAGGTCAAAGACGTAAGGTTTTTAGTGGTTTAAATTAAAATAATTACTAATTTTATAAAAAACATTATTCAATATTTTTAATTTTTAGGTTCATTAAAAATATTTCAACACCTTCAAGTGTTAATTCACCAAATCAAATGAACCACAAAATTCCTAGTAAAGAGTAGGCCTGCACTAACCCTCAACAAAATCTAAGCAAAAAAATCAAGCATAAACTACATGATGTTAGCTAATTTCCTACTAAAGTGATTTGTGAAATACTTTAAAGAAAGTAAACATTTTAGGGAGGAGCACACCAAACACTATATTATATTTTTATCACAAAAATAGGAGCACTTTGTGTGCTCCCCCTATTTTAACCTCATAATCTCCATCATTTTAAAATCAATTAGTATTTTAAAAAGTAGATTCAAAGCACTGGTACTCTTGTTCTTGTGATGTATCTTCAGATTTTGAGCATGAATATCTTTTATTTTTCATCCAAGATCAGTTTTTACTAATTTCATAAGAAGAAAAAAGTGACCACTTAACTTTTGGTCTCCCATTTCCATACACATAATCTTTGAAATCTATACATGTTCTCCACTACACTAACCTTCTTTGTTTTATGCTACTACTATTAGTACCACACATGGATGTAATTTATCTCTTATCAAACTCTTTTTCAATAATTTATACATTTGTCTATTGAATCTTCAATTAGTGTCATTGTATATGCGTATTTATTTAGGAAAATATCTCTTAAAATCAAATCCACATGATAAATAATACTTTTCACTAGTGGTCATCCATATAGAATACTATTTTTAGATATTATGTTACTTGTTAGCAATTTTGAATTATTTAAGGCCCCTTTCTTTCATCTACATGATTGCATACTCTACGAGTCAATGTAAAACATTCTTATTTACACTTTAGACTATCTAATCATATACTATCCATACCACAAACTTATTTTTCCCTTTTTTTTAATTTGGAGCTAAAATGTCTTTGACCTTCCTTTTTTGAAATGTAAGTATTTTCCCCAACATATTGTAGATATTTAATATGATATTATTATGGTATTCCTAACAAAAAATGGCATATATCTTGGATATAAAATTATATAACACTTCATCATGAAATGATCCTATTTTGAACTTAATCAAACATTATGTACTCACCATACTTTTTTCTCTTTCTATAACCTTGTAAATTTATAAGGACTATGATGTTCTATTACTTTTAACTTATATCAACCTTCTTTATTGAAACTAGATTATATATGTTAGCACTATCAATAATAACTTTACAACACTTACCTTATGTGTTGCATATAGTGTTGAACATATTTCTCCTCTTACTAGTTCAGGTCTATCCATACCATTAAATTTTAAGAAAATCATTTGTATCCACAATGGCTTCCCTTATTCTAGTTCATTCACTCATCTTGTTAAAATTTAATTGACTCCTCATCTACATGTACAACTCTTGTGATTCCTTTAGGTCTTCTAATAGTACTTCATGGGGATTGGGAACACTCAAATGCCCTATATCCTCCTATTCCACACTTGAAACAAGTTATTATGAATAATATTCCATAACCTCTACCATATCATCCTCTTCTTCATTGCTAATCATCAAAAATCTAATTTCAATATAGATTTTCACTTCATTTTTCTATTGTATCTTTACTACAATGTCTTATACCATCACTTTTTATAATGCCCTAGCCAACGAACCCCTGAGGACAACACTAAATAGGTCAAATTAAAGGAACATTTTTTTTTTTGTAAAAAAACAATTAACATTTGAATGCATAACATAACATAACATTTAATAATCTAAACCTAGGTCCTTTAAGGTTCCTCAATTGCGCTACTCACAAAACTAATGATCAAGATAACTAGAATCATTTCATCAACTACTAAGATAACATGATTGATCTAACATGTAAGGTTCTTTTTTAAGCACCACATCAAATGATTCTAAATTACTTACTTCCATAATTTAACAACTTATAATCAACATTTAAACCATTTTCTAGCTAACTATCATATGAATGATGCATTACTTTACAGTACTCTTTACAAGAATATTTTATCAATAATTGTTACATCATTACAATAATTATAACAATGTTTCCCCTAATACATGTGGGAAGATTACATCATATTACATTAAGAGATACAAACTAATATACAATCCAATATACAAATACATGAAAGGTTTCCTTCACCATAGGAATAGGAACTGGAGTTCACAATGCAATAACCAGCCTCCACATACACAAACATATAGTTCAAGAATACCCAATGGAGAAAAAGCACCAACCTCCCAACCATGTGGAACACTGAGGTCCACCACCTGTGCTAGGAGATAACACAAGGCCCCACATCCAACATAAAATCAAGAAAACAATAGGCTAACATAAACAAGGACTATACATGACTCCTACACAACACTTCTAACAACAACAACATCTCTTACAACACTTACCAAACTTCTAGAGGCACTCACACAACAAAAAGAGAAAATATAACTAGGGAATTCCAGACTGCACTAGGGAGGAGTGTCATCACATAGCTTGATATGGGTTATCCTAGTAGATCTTCCTAGGCCCCGACCCACATCCTGGGTTATCTTGGCAGCCTCTCCCGATCCCCAGCCCCCATTGAGAGCCACTCCCCTACTTGCAACTAGTAAACCCTACACATCAAGCAAGGTATTGACTATCTTGCACACTTGTCATAATCAAATGAACCCATACAAAGATAGAAGAGCAACACCTTTAGGGTTTGCATTTCACACAAAGCACATAACCCAAAACATTACCAAACCACTTCCAAAGTAAAACTATCATACGAACCATCCATACAAATTTACCCCCTCCTAGGCCTCTTGAAACCAACCTTAAATGTAACTTCACACATATGACACCCACTTTTAACAATTACCAAATTCTCTCAATCCCAATAATCAAAACACATTGTTCAAATTTAAAGGAGATTATTTACCCCAAATAATTATATTTGAAAATAACTATAACCATATTCTAATTAATTAGATTACACAACAAATTTACTAATCAACTATTAAATACTTATAAAAACAATCAATATTCAAGTACTATTTTTAAATCAACAGAGAGTAATCCACATCATTTAATACTTACTCTAACCACATAATTAAATAACCTATCTATCTATGAAGTAAATCAATTCACTTAATTAATTACACAATTCTTTTTAATATTTTCATTTTAGTAATAGCTATTCAGTTAAATTCTTTTATTAAATAATATTTTATTATATTCCTTCTAAAACATTCTCTTAATATTCAACCCTAACTCTCAAATACATATAAGATAATTCAATTCACTTTAATTAAATACTCATTTACTAACAATTGTCCAATAAAATCTTTCATTAGACAACACTTGTATTTCATCAAAATGTAAAAATCTACATTCTTTACTATCTACCACATTTAGGAAAGTCCGTCTTTTTACTACTTACCACAATGTATTATAATACACGTATACATATATACATACATACATATATATATAATATATATATATTATATATAATATATATATTATATATATATATAATATAATACATGTATACATATATATATATATTATA
>VDFB02310081.1:0-22998 GCA_007258455.2 Sequoia sempervirens | reverse complement strand
TTCCAGCTCAAACAGATCTCCCGATTTAATTATTTCAACCAATCTAGATTAAATATGCAACTACATCTAGGTTTTGATTGAAAAGATAGATAGTTATCATTCAAAGGTTTGGAATTGGTGCACAGATTTGTTCTAAGTTTGACGCAACTAGCTCACACAAACTTGATTAAAGGCAACATTTTTTCAAGATGGACAATTATGACAACTCGATGTGGAAAAACATGTGACACCAACATCTTGCAACTACAAATGCAAATTGATGACTTCAGTTTGGCAAGCAATTTGATGTTTGGGGGTGACTAAGAACATTTGCAACCAAGAACCACTGACTCAAACAAGTTATCGTGATAGAGGGCTTCCACATACAATGATGCTTTCCAAATTGTCACAAATGGTTTGAAAATTGCCGGGGTACAAAAACGGTGCAAACATTACGACAATTCTACTTATCCAATCTTCTAAATATTATCCATGATGATCCAATTGACTAGTGCCAAGGTATATGCATTTACGCGTGATTGAACAAAACGAGGAGATTTACTCATCCAAGGTCATGCAACTATTTTTCCTTCTACAAGCTTCATACTCATCAGTTGTCGTGTCTCTTTTTTCAATCAAAGTTATTCAAAAGACCCTTCGCCAATTATTTATTTTCCCAAAGGCTAATGGGGCGATGCAAGGAAAATAATTTAATAAGTTAATTTAAGTTGTCATATAAATAACTTTAATTTAAATTCATAAAAAGACACTTATGTTTAATTATTAAAAAGGTTGCTTTAAAAGGAAGACCAAAAATGACACTAGGAATGGGGTTCAAAAAGTAGTTTATTTTATAAAAGTTCTAATTGCTTTTCAAAAATTGATATTGGAGGAAAATGAGTAAAAAGAAAAGAAAATAATATTATTTTCACTTGAAAAGCCTATATAAAGAGGAGTAGAGGAATGGAGAGGTTTTGTTCATTATTATTTCTAGATTGGTTTGTGTTGGATTTTATTGCATCAACATTTCAGATCACACACTGTGATCCATCATAAGGATAATAGTAATAGAGAGCTACAGGAGAAGAAATGGCTTGTTGCAGACCAAGACCAGCTAAAAAATAGAGAGGGGAAGGAAGGAATGCTGCACAAAGTTCGAGGACAAAGGCAAAAGATTTTTGAAGAAAATTGAAAGCACAAAAAGTTGACAAGGCATGACTAACCACAAGGAGAGTGATAGTAGAAGAGCCTAATAAGAATCTATATAAAAATAAAGGTTAGATAAAATGTACATAAGAAAAAAAATTAAACAATTTTAACAAGAACAAATTTATATATAAAAATCTTTTGAACTCTAAGGGAAAACTAAGTTGAACAACTAGTTCTTGGAAATGAGCAAGTCTTTGAATCTATGAAAAGGACTAAGCAAATTGCTAATTAAGGACAAGCTAGAAATATTGGTTATAAGGCAAATATTTGTTGCAATTATTATTAACCAAGGATTATCATCCTTGTTACTTAATACAACTATTTAATAGGAAAAACTCTTAACTAAAGAGTAATATCTAATGAATAATAATATTACTATTATCATTTGACACTTGACAGTAATATTATTGTCATTTGATAATAATATTATTATTATCCTCAACATTTGAATAATACTAATAATTTGGAAAAAAAATATATAAAAGACAATTAATAAAGAAAAGAGCCATCTAACAAGAACAGAATTTTATTAACATTATCTAAATATTAACATTGTCCTATTCAAAAGATGTACATCACAAAATTCCTAATGTCTAAAGAAGAAAATGAATAGTATCTAGTAAATATTATCAATTTACTATCAATATTGACTAAGCTAAGCATTAAAATGAAAGAGAAAGGAAAGAGAACAAAAAGAATATTATCTAATATTGCAGAAATAATGGTAAGAATAATATTAACCTCAATTATAAGAAAATAACCAGTTACGATATATAAAAAATTACCTTTGATTAAATATGTATAATTATATAATTTTATTATCTTTGTTTATATGATATATGAGAATATAATCTAAAATTAAGAAAGACCAAATAAAATATTATTATAGAAGAAAAACACGATAAAATTGAAAAAACTCGTTTCTTTATACCAATAAACAAAAGGATTAACCTAATATCTAGTGAAACTAAAGAATATTACTATTGATATTAACCTAGGAAGTTAATAATATCAATATTAAAATAGAAAATAAAGAGAAAAAATATAATAACTATCTCAATAAGATATAATATTAATAATATAGATATAATAATTAAGAAATAATAACCAACTCAATAATTTAGTTGTCTATAGAACAACAATATACTATTCTATAGATACAGAACTCAAAATTATTGATATCAAATGAAGATATTTAATATTATCTGAAGAATATAAAGCATTTAACTAAATGAGATAGGAGAGAGAACAAAATGAAAATTAATATCTAAATAAAGAGCATAAATGCAAAAAGGGAGGGAAGTGACCAAAGAAATATTATAAACTATTCATATAAATTCTTATTAGGCTCTTCTCCTATTCCTCTCCTTGTGGTTAGTCATGCCTTGTCAATTTTTTGGGCTTTCAATTTTTTCCAAAAATCTTTTGCCTTTGTCCTCAAACCTTGTGCAACATCCTCCGTCCCCCTCTCTCTTTTTTAGCTGATCTTGGTTTCCAACAAACCATTTTTTCTCCTCTAGCTCTCTATTACTATTATCCTGATGATGGATCACAGAGTGTCATCCGAAACATTGATGCAATAAACTCCAACACAATCAAATCTAGAAATAATAATGAACAGCATTATGGATTGTGGGAACTTGATATCATTAATGGAGAGGTTTACCAATTAATATTATCAAACTCATTTCTCTAGAGATTGAACATTGTTCATCTCTTTTTCCTAGGACGAAAACCCTTTGGTAAAGAATGGATTTGAGGATGAAAACCCTCCTATTCATTTAAATAATCCCATCCAGGGATTATCATCATGCTGATAGCTGTAGGAAAATTTTCAATTTCCATTAATTAGTTGTTTGGGATTTTCATATTACATTTCAATTTAATTTAATTTTCCAAAATTTGTGTGTGGTGTGGAGTTTCCAAGTTTCAAGTTGATGATATATTGTATTGCTGGTTGTACCTTTAATATTCACTTTTTTGCTAGTTTTAAAATTTTATTTTTATGTATTAATGTTGGTCGTACCATTTAGTAATAGCCACATCTTTTGTCAAAATTGAATCGCACCCTTATAGATTGTCGTTCTCATTTTGAAGAATAGCAATTACAACTAAAGGTTTGTTGTACCACTTAGCAACATAGTCACAGTCTTTCCAAGGCATTAATTTGTCTTTGTTGGCAGCTGATTTGAACAAGTTCAAACCAAACAAACATTATTATATGCTACTAAATTATTTAAATTTAACATATTTTAGCCTACCTTACACTAATAAAGCAAGCTATGATTCATCTACAAGGTGATAATTATTATGTTCTTTAAGCGAATGTAGTTGTTGTACCTCTTCATGAGTAGTGTGATTCATTTGTGGAGTCACAGTAATATGTAATGGAGATTAAATTGGTGCTGCTATACCAAGCCAAGGAATCTTGCAATCTCAAAAGAAGCTAATATAATATTACTTCAACCTATCATACATCTCTTAAGGTGGCTGAACCATTCAAGAAAATCTGCATATTTTGACATGATATTTATGTAGTTAGCTATTAATATTTCAGCTCATTATTAGAATAATATTTCACTGTAATTTTCTGTGTGGTTTACCGCCAAAAATACTGGAAGAATTGTTACTAATTTTGGTATTGTAAGTCTAAATGGCTCTAACACCATTACATTAAAAATCGGTTTCATTTCCAACATTATTTCTAGTGTTAATTTGTGCATTTCTCTGCCAAGTTCAGTATTTGTAATTGTAATGGAAGGCTTGCCGCCAAAACTAGTTTCATTCCTTTTCAGCTTCAGTTTGTATTTCATCTAAAAAGTGTGCTGCTAGATTGAGCATAACTTACTTTCAAATTATGTAAGAGATTGCAATATTGAGTTGTGTGGCTTGCCACCAACAAGTATTTTATTATAATATCAATCTAACCCTATTCACCGTATGCTCTCACTTTGCCCACATCAAGATCTTGGTGATCAAAAGGTGTTAAAGTTGCATGGTTAATCATTGTCAAAGTCAAAAATCAAAAAAAAAAAATTGTTAGGGACATTTCAGTGGTATCAAAGCTATGATCTTGCTGACCTACAAGGAAGCTAACATTTTGATGCAGATTATATCACATGCATTAACATTTCAATTTGTGACGATAAAGTATGTAAGACAAAAATACAAAGGCATTCCAAGAATCCATATCAAAAATGTAAATATGAATAATTAGTTGAATCAATTTACCAATCTAGTTGAACAAAAGGACATAATAGCGAAAGAAGCATGTATAAAGAGCCCAAATTCAAAGCCTACAATTCATGTAAGGATCTACTGGTGCCTAAATTGTTCTAAGAGTTTATATTTTGGATTGTTGTTTACCCAAGAAAGCCTATATAACTGCAGACCAAACTTTGATGTACAAAGCCAGCAGAGCCTTGAGAAGGTACCAATGAGTTTCAAGATGTCTAGTTAATTAGAAACCTTGTAAATGAAATGCTGGAAACCACTGTCTACATTGAAAATATCCGCAGATTATAACAAGCGGAAGAAATTTCAAAAAAACGAACTTCAGATATCAAGATTCATCCATTTTTGCATAATACTATAGATACTCATCCAAATAATCAATTAGAGACTAAGGTCAAACCACAAGCAATACAATTTTGGGCAAGATTGGTTGGTTTGTCTAAATATCACTGGCCGTTACATTTTCATGAATAGAATTAATCTCCTTTACCTTAGATAAAGTCAAAACCATAGATACAAGCATACTTTTAAGAAGAGGAGGTTAGACTTACAGTATCGATGTGATGATTTGCAATTTCTTGTCCAATTATCTCTGCAAGTAAATTGTGGTCCCATCGTTTATCAAAGCCATCCTAGCAGTTCCCATCAATTATTCAGGAAAACATTTTTTTAAATTATCTATAAACTGATTTATCAATGCAACTCGGAAATTTAATAGGTTTAAGTAAAGAATACATTAAAGTAAAAGTAAATATTATAATTTTATCAAATTGAACCCTCACTTGGAGCTGTGGAAGGTCTAAAATGGATATATTGCTTACTGGCACCTATATAAGCATGGCAAGGAATCAATCATTATCTGGAAATCTCTTTCCTATGACATGAAAATATATTTTGCTGAGTTGCTTAAGAAGTTTGCAAGAAACACATATACACCTTCAGAACTAAACAAGCTTGAAGCATTTCATCTTTTCGGATATATCCCTTGCCTTCTGCATTTCCTGATGAAAATAAATCACAAATGTTAGAGAATTACATGCCAAGAGAAGATGAAAGATCTACATCCACATGTGTCTACACAAAAATATGATTGAGAAAGAAACGCAGATGCTAGGAATAAAAAACAATGAAATATTGAATGAATGAGAAGGAATAAAAAAAAAATCAATATAGGTATTGTGCATCTCTACATGTGTGTTTGCATCTTATTCTGAAGCAATCAGTAATCTGTGCATTCTTTTTCCTTATCAATTTTCTTGAATGTTGCACATAGCCAATCAAAGTAAAGAGTTCAAAATTAATTCAAGGATTACTTTGGGCATATGCAGCACAATCATGTTGCTCAACATTAGGATCCAATAATCACAAGGGTGCATGTACCCTTTTGAAACTATAATTCTCTATACATCACTAGAAATACACATGCCAAACTAAAAAACCTACCTCTTAACACAAACATGCAACAGTGTTAGGAACTAGGTTTCATGTCCATGCACATACATTTTCAAGCTCCCCCCAAGGAAACATGCCCATTGCTATAACTGATCAAAAACAAAGAAAAGCAATCCCCCATCTAATGTGTAGTGTACAAAATGGGAACAAATAAGAACAACCAAACCAGGAAATACACACAATAGGAATCAAAACTTTTGCCATGTCCCCTTTTTAGAAATAAAATAATTGGGAGACCCAAAGCCTATTACTTTATTTCCCATAGACTTTAGGATAAAGTTAGGGAAATATTTTAATAATAATGTTTTAAGTTAGTCCTAGTAATAATATTATTGGAAAAATTTGTAAAAAGACAACTTAAATATTATTATTAGTTAGATAAAGTGGGATACATAAATGGGACATAATAAGGCCTTTTGTAATATTTTATTAAATATTTTTAAGCAAGCACTTTTGAAGAGAAAGGGAATTCAAAATAAAGGTGCCAAAACAGAATCTCTAAAAGAAAGGCAAATCGCTCAAAAGAAATATTCCCTCTCTTATGAAATCAAACCCTTTCTTTCATAGTTTGAATATATGTGTTCAACTATTGCACTTGAGGATGAAAACCCTCTTGGTTTCCAAGCAGGAGCAAAGGATGAAAACTCTCTTGTTCCTTAAGGCAGTTTCACCCAGGAATCACAGTTGTGCAGAGAATATTGCAACTTATTTCCAATTTTCAGTTTGCTATGGCACCACTATAGTGCCCTATCATTTTGATAAGTATTTATAACAGCAGATTGTATCAGCATATGAATTCTTGCATTTTTATCAAATATAACATTGTTGTTTGATTATGAATGTTGTTTCTAAAAATATTCTCAATGTTCAATAGTAATTTGTTAGTAGCAGATTTGATACATTGCTATTTGCATCAGTAAGTTTAGACATTTCATAATGAGTAGAATTCTATGTTAAAACTAAAAGATACAAAACCAGCCTGTTGTTGTAATTACATTGGGTAAATATTTTGCTGTCATATTCCAAGGGTTATCGACCCTTAAATAGATAGGAACCTCAAAAAATTACAAGGTTCTTAAAATACTAAAAAGGGATATTACAACACTAGATGGGAATAGCACTTGGCACTTTATATCAAAATGTGCATGTACACTATATTCACCAAAAATATTGACAAAAATAAGATCATGGAGAATAACCAAGAGAGCTCCCCTCAACATGATCTAATTGTTGTCCCTAATTTTTGACATGCAAAAATCAGAGATAACCCATCAAAATTTTAACATTTTTAGGCCTTAAGGCACATTTTACGAGGTGCAAAGGTTAGAAAATTTCAGTTTTGGGTCTATAGTCCTTTTGGCTAACATTTTTCATTCACTCTCATCCATTTTCGTAAAATTCTGAGTCATTTTTAGTGTGTTATTGGTCAATTTCGGGTTTCTAGGGCATCACTGCAAGTAGGGGTTTTAATTTCTTCTTACAAGTGATAAGAACTTTTTGTCTTTATTTTAAGTCAGTTGTAGGAACATTTTATATAACTTACAAGTTTGAAATATCCCGAACCAATTTTTTTCAAATTTTGCCAAGTACACAACAATGCAGAAGCACCCGTTAGGGTTAGTTCAATCAAACCAGCAGTTACAAATAACTTGTTGCCAAGAATGCGCACTCAATCTCAACAAGAGAGAGACTGTCATATGGCAAGAGGATTGTCAGTACATTAATCAGAACTGCAACTGGAAGTAACTCTAACCAAGAATGTGTCCAAGATGGATGAGCATATGGTCAGAGGATCTCTACCACTACAAATGCTGAAAGTAAACTCAACACCCAGAATGTGCTTTCAAACCCGGAGTGGGAATGGGGCTACCATAGGGCGGAGATGTAAGATATTACAATGCAAATCAAAATAAATAGGCGGCAAGCCAGCCTCTTCCACTTATCTAGCGGGTATTACAATGAAATAACAGAGAAGAAGTAATATTGTTGACAGTACTACTGTTCAGCTTACAATAATTAGAGATTTGCCTGCCAAATACATAGAATAAGAAAGTCTAACCATGTTGCAATATAGTATAATGTCTCCTCAATGATCACAAAGACTTTCAACCCAAACCCAACTCAAAAGATAGACTTTACGCAAGCTGATATGACAGAACAACAACTTAATATGCATAACCAGCAACCCTAGAATCCACTAAAATGCTCACAACTCACTCAATACTTGCCAGAATGACATGAGACTTGATGCAAACGAAAGCTAGGATGATGACAATGAAGACTAGACAAAGAAACAGCTGACAAATTGAAGTATTTTTTTTTCTAAACACTTGCCAGGCAAAACAGAATGGTACAGCCTCAAGAAATGTTCTACCAACAAGATAAAATCCAAGACACCTCTAAAAAATCTGCAACTTGGCATAGAGGGGCGCCCAAGGCTAGCAAATGCATGGGTAAACTACCCAGAACCAAAATAAATTCGCCCAAAGACTTATGAGTATAAACTTCAATCTGCAATACAAAATCAGCAACTCCAAATTTTGATTAAAATGCAAGAAACTGAACTACAAATGCAAAACAACTTCTACAATGCAAAATCTCACTACAAATCCACTCAACATAAGCAAACTTCTCCACTAGGTGCTATCTCTCAAGCACGAAGTTGAGCCAAGGCTAGGAGGCTTTCATTCCTCGAAGCAGTCCAGCACCATTTCGGCAGCATAACAATATTCAAGACATAAGATGATAAAATGAAGAGAGAAGGCCTTCTTTTATAGACTTAGTAGAGAATCTCTAGATGCTTCTAGAAAGTGCGCCATTTTTCCAATTTGAATTTGACTTCATTTTCCCTCCAAGAGTGGCGTCCCTTTTTTCATGAGGCAATATTTGACCCCTTTTTATTAAATTAAAATTATCTCCTCCTCAAAAGTTGGCGTCCCCTTTCTCCAAGCAATATTTTGACTTTAGGAATATTTAAAATATTTCCTCATGAGATGACCACCCTCAAAAGTCCCCCTTTAAAAACAACTTGAAGTTGTAACACTAGGCCATGGGGTCATAAGATGAAAATAAAACATTATTAATTTAAAATAACTTATCTCTCCAAAATGAGCACCTTAAAGCCAAAATCAATATTACCAATTGAACTGCCAGAAGAGGAAAGTTTGTTGAGCTTATGCAGACTAGACCACTGCTAAAAATAGAATTTACTAAAAATAGTAAATTCGGAAAGTTGCTTGGATCAAAGTGAAAGCAATACCATTGCGAAGCTTTCTGAAAACCCAGAAAGAATCCGCAATCGAAAATCCCAAACTCCAAAATGCAAATCCCTGAATCTTCAAAAGAACCCACCAAGCAACCGAAAACCCTAATTCTGCCTCTGTCTAGCCGACAGCACACCGGAGATAGGCTATCAATCACTGAAAAGTGTAGGGCTAAAAATGGGGACATTACAAAGTTGTAGGAACTTTTTGTTCTAATTACAAGTTATAGGAACTTTTGAGAAAACTTACAAGTTGTAGGAACTTTTTGTTCACTTTACAAGTTACTTTTTAAAAAGTTACTTGCAATATGTTATAAAAAGTCCGATTTCACTTAAGTGACTTGTTATGAGCTCCAAAAGTTCCTATTTCTTTTTATTTTTAAAAGTTCACTTGCAATGAGCTCCAAAAGTTCCTATTTCTTTTTTATTTTTAAAAGTTCACTTGCAATGAGCTCCAAAAGTTCCTATTTCTTTTTATTTTTAAAAGTTCACTTGCAATAAGCTCCAAAAGTTCCTATTATTTTTTATTTTTAAAAGTTCACTTGTTATGAGCTCCAAAAGTAACTATTTGAGTCTTTTATCATAATGTTCACTTGCAAAGTGTATCTAAAAACCCGATTTGCAAGTAAAGGGCATTTTTAAAGTTATTTGTTTTTTCGTTCACTTGTAATGAGACTTAAAAAACCCGAAATGCTTGCAATGAAGTTTTACAAGTTATTTTAAACTTGTAATGATCATTAAAAAAATCCGAAATTAGTTTGGCAAGTGTTTTTGTGGATTTTTAACTTGCTCTTGCTCATATGTACCCCAATTGGAGAGATTTTTGGCATGAAAAATACTTGGCAAGGTCTGCAACTTTATTAAATCCCCCATTTTTTCTCTACCATTGCCACGTTTTTGCAGATTTGAGTTTGTACATGGCGCCTAGGGTTTTTCTTCTTTGTTTTGGCTTGTAAACTCTTGTTGCGGGTATGTTCTTTGTTTCTTTTTATTTTTCTGTTTTTGTTGCTTTAAATCTTTGGTTCCTAGGTCGCCATTTTTGGAAGATGAGATTGTATATTTTAAAAGAAACGTCTCTTGGCTGAAAAACGTTTTTCTTCTTTCATTTTTCAGCATTCATTTCATTTAAAAATCGTTTTTCATTCCACTTTCATTCACCCTTCATTTTTCCTTTCATTCCATTCATTTCATTTGTCATAAATTCCCCTTCATTTCATCTCATTTACATACCCATTTCTCCATGATCTCATCGCCATTTTCTGCGGAAAAAAGAAAGAAAAATGATGCCCTTGGCTGCAAATCGGAATTTTATAAACCAACTGCAAGTAGGAAGTTTTGGCCAAAAGTGCAAGTAGAAGTTTCAAAAATAAAACTTTCAATGACCTCTCATTTTTCCTACCTTGCACTTTTTAACTTGCAATATGTCCCAAAAATCCCGATTACACTTTGCACTTGTTATCAGCCTTCCAAAACCCGAAATTGGTCCAAAATGCACTCAAAAACACTTGAAAATGAGTCTTTAGGATCCAATCACAAGTGCAAAACTTGTATGTTCCCATACACATATGAAGTTGCATGTTCATTCTTCACAATTGCAAGTCAATGTTCTTATTTTTCCACACATGTAATGTTGTTTCCAAAACCCGAAATTGAGCTTCGGCCTCACTTTTGCAACCCCTTTGTCTCATTTTCGTTAATCCCGTTTGCACACATGACCCACCAAATCAATAATATAAGGCATGGGCCTTATTTTTCAAACAAATTCCAAGGTTGGAAAATGATACAAAGGAAGAACAACAATATGATGAAGCCACACAAAGAGTTGAATAAGTGACGTGATTGAGCATAGAATGCTTTCAAGACAAAGATGGAAGAATATTTTCCAAACAACAGCATGAAGATCCACTCAAGGATGATGGTTTGACTCATGTCTTGGACACGTAGAATAATTTCAATTATGCATTTGTAATTTTGTTTTGACAAATTAAATGTAAAGTCAAAAATTGTAATGGCAAGTGGCCATGCTACTCGCATTATTGAAGATTGTAATTAAATGTAATCAAATTACAAGTCAAGATAAATTAGGATTGTAATTTGGAATAAGTCAATTGCAAGTAGTTGGTGGTTGAGAGAATTTCTCAAGTTAGTTGGGATCCGCCCACCTTTTTCTCATGACCTCTCTCCTATAAATACTTGAGGGGGTCATTTGTAATCTTTATCTTTTTAGCAATAGAGAGAGAACTCTGCAGAAATTTACAGCAAAGAAGTATTTGAGCTTTGTGTATGTAAACCTGATTTTCAAGCAATACAAAGGAAGGTTATAAGGTTTCAAACTTTGTGTTGAATCTTATTGAATGATATTACTATGTTCTTATGTCATAGTGATACAGTTTTCTGAATTATTCTTGTAATCTTGTGGAGTTATTGTGATAAAACTTTGATCTAATTTCTTGTAGTCTTTATGCTATAAGTTGGAAAGGTTAAATTAGCTTAATTTGTGATTAGGAGTTGGGAAGAATTATAAGTCTTTGTGCTTATAATATTTCTCATATTAGGTGATTCTTGAATGCATTATACTTACAGACTTTGTGTTGTTATATATTGCAACTTGTTCTCAAATTATCTTTCAAAAGGGTAGATAGGATTTCAGATTCTCAAGACTTTGTGCTTGGAATTGTTTTCCCGTCCCTGAGGAAGTGACGGAAGTCTTTGTGCTTTCAGGAAACTTCATTTCCTTTCTCTCGATTTTCTTGCAAGCTGCTGTAAAAGTTTTTCTAAAAGTTAATGCTACTTTTTTGTAAAGAGAAAAGAATTTGATCTTTCCTGAAACAAGAAGAAAGGTTGTCGTTCCACCCATATTTGTTTTAGTTAGTAGGAAAGGGGGAGCCTTCCCTTAATTAGGAGAGTTTTATCTCACACACTGTGGCCTGAAACCACCATTTTGCTAAACCTCACAAGTTTGCAAAATATTCAACCAACACTAATCATATCCATATTGTCACCAAAAGGGTTGTACCAATTGGTCAGGTATTCAAGCTCCTTGCCACAATGTAATCATGCCTACTCTTTGTGGTCAAAACAATCACTTGATAGTATTTTCCCATCTTCAACTTGGGGACTCTATGATATGAAAATTTTTAGGTGAAAATTTAGATATAATTTAACCGCTTAGAGTATGAAACAATAACGAAAGGGAAATTGCGTAAATAATTGAAAACCCAGTAATCTTTGTTTATTTAGAACATACCCATAAGCCAAAATGCAACAGTTTGGAATCTGGGTTTTTACACGGCAATCAGATGCAAGGACGCCATGCTTCAATTTGCACATATTTCATCTTTGTTTTGATGCTAGTTTGCTGAATGATGTTAGATGCCTCCAAACAAGGTATTTGCAACCTCCAAAGCAAATCAGTTTGCTCCCAAACTCACACGTGCTTCCTCCTTTGACTTGTATGGCTTCTTAAACTCCCATGTGCCACATTTTAATGCTCTTTTTTCCTGTTGAAACCCACTAGTTCTTTGGTAGATCTAGACACCTTGGCTTGGTGAAGAAACAATCACAATTGCAAACACAAACCCTCTCCTGTCGTCTCCTAAATAGTACGGACTGCTGAAATACTAAATATGGTTTTTGTCTTATCCTACTGATGTAAACTGTAAATGCTGAAAGAAATTACTAAGTAAATGTGTGACATGCTCTGATAATGACCCCTAATGGAGACCATTTAATCTAGAACCCTTGGAGGGTCTTTCACGGATGTAGATTTTGTCCTAATCGGGTGTTTTCATCCTCTGATCAGCTTGAAACTTCAAACTTGCAAACCTATTGCTCAGCCATTGTTTTGTAAATAATATCTTGGATAGTGAAAATGATCTTCATTTTCCCTTTTAACCTCCTCCAAAACCCTACGCCCAATTCCAAGCAAGTGCTTTTTTGAAATATTAAAATATCTCTTCTCAATATGGACGCCACATTTGGTCTTTAATTCATTAGATCATTTTCACTTTGAAATTCGTGCCTCTCAATAAAGTATTTAATAAAGTAACTTAAAAATATAATATTTCAAATAAAGTTACTTTATCACCCCCTTATAATGCGATATTATTAAGTAACTGATTAAAGTTACTTTATAACATTAAGTTATAAAATCACTTTAAATTATTAAAGTATTTTGACTTAAATAACTTAATTAAAAGCCAACTCTTGTCAATAACTAGGCAATAGACTCCTAAGAGTGCCCCCAGCACAATTTCCAACTATAGACATGAAACCACTGAACTGGTAGAACTGGCTATAAATAGCAAGTAGCAATGATAAGCCCTGAACTGCCTCATAAGGCCAACTAAATACTAGATCACTGAGCTGAATAAGCCGGAATAAAACATCAAGCCTACTGAAGAGCTTGAATCTCCCCAAATGTGTCCCCTATGTTAGTTTTAAGATCAGAAATTAAATAAGCAGATTTAAAACAATTTCACACAACATATACCCTGGGAAAACCCTCCAACTTGAGGGAGAAAAACCCAGCAACAATATATCTCTTATATATTGAATAACAATCAATGAGACTCTTTACAATGTAGCCAATTACAAGGCCAAATAACAGCACCAACTTGATGCGACCTCTTCATGACAATATCGCTCTTCTTCATGACAATATATCGGCCTCCTTTATAGACTTCGATCTGCTCTAGAGTAACTCGCACTTGAATAAACTCAAACTATAAAAATGGATGATCGAATGAACAATGAGCATCTCTAATATATACATGATGGAGAGGAGATCGCGTCCTTTCAAGGAAAGAAGTCGGCCTCAAATGAAACGTTGCAACTCCATAAAGGGTGGCAGATAAGAAGTCGGCCTCATTAATTAACAATAATAAATATTATTTATTATCCAAGGTGAAGCGCCTCTTCACCAAAAGTCGTCTCAATAAATTAAATAGCCGATAGGCTACATTTTATTTATCCTTTGATATGAATCGGGGGCTGGAAGTTGAGGCCCGACGCTGCTAACATCAACACCCTAAATGTCTCGCTAGCCTACGGGAACCATAGTCATAGGCTAACCTCAACCTCCCAAACCACTAGCTAGAAAGGGAACATTACAACCATCAAAGGCCTTATGGAAGTCCTCTTGGAGAAATTGAATGGTGACACGCCCAATCCAATGAAGGAGAGTCGTCTAAGATTGATAAGAGCATTTTGAAAAAGCCTTTATTCAAGGGAGAGGCTTAGAATTGAGATATCAACATTTGAAGGAGATATTGACGCAAAGAATCTTGACAATTAGATCATTCAACTTGAAATATGCTAACCAATTTTTTCGATAGTTTTACACAATATAAACCAGCACTAGCCAACTTGATTAGCATTAGCATCAAAAACTGAAATCCAAGCTTGAAAGAACTCACGCCAAGAATGCACACTCAATCCCAAGGAAGGATAGGTGTTGTCATATGGCGGAGAAGCTAATTGAACAGTACTTGAAATGAAACAAACTTGTTATCCTAAATTTTTGACTTGTTTAAAAATTTGGATAACCAATCAAAATTTTCATAAAATTTGAAGATTTTCTTCTCTAAGGCACGCATTACGAGGTGCAAAGAGTGGCAAATCTCAATTTTAGGTTTATAAACCTTTGGGCTACTCTTTTTCTCTCTTTCTTTTCCGTTTTTATCAATTTCTGGGTCTTTTTCCTTGTCTTTTTGGTCAAAATCGGGTTTTTGGGGCAACTCAGCAAGTAGGGAAATTTTGGCTTAAGAGCAAAATTGCTAAAGCTCTAAAAAGTTCCGAAATTGCTTGAGTGAGTTAAAAAGTCCGATTTTTTCTAAGTTCTCCAAAAAGTGCGAATTTGTTAAAAATTAAATTGTTATATGAGCCAAAAAGCCCGATTTACTTTAAATCAATTGCAATTGGATCAAAAAGGCCCGATTTTACAAAAACACTTGCAATTGCATTCAAAAAATGCGAATTTGTTAAAAATGTTAAATGATCCAAAAAGCCCGATTTTGCAAGAAAGAACTTGCGTTGGTTTCCAGAAAGCCCGATTTTAGTTTTAATGTCATTTTTAGTTGCAAAGAACTCTAAAAAGTCCGATGCCATTTCTGTTTCTAGCTATTTGAGTCCTATTCGGTTTGTCTTCCTTATTCCAAGGAGATTTTATTGATCCTTCATGCTTGAAGATCGGACTTTCATCTGTAAATAGCCAACTCTTTTTCATTTTCTGAATCGCGCCTAGGGTTACGCCATCGTTATTTTCGTTTGCAAACTGATTTTCAGGTATGTTGTTCATTTCTTTGTTTCTTTTTCAACGTTTTCTGTTTATCATTTTTGTATAAAACGCGTTTTTCTTCAACGTTTTTACACATTTTTCTGATATTCACTAAAACGTATTTTCATCCGTCTTTATTTACTCACGTTTGCACATATATTTGTCATTATTCGCTTTTGTTTAAAAAAAAAAACGCGTTTTCTATTGTCATTCAGTCCGCCTTCATTCAAAACGCTTTTTTTTTTTAATTTTTTTTAACTTCATATGCCCTTCATACCACGCGCCCTTCATTTCCTTTCATCCCATATCATTTCATTTTCATACATGATTACACATTTTGTTTGCATTCCATTTACCTCCATTATTCGCCTTCATTTAAAGTACGTTTTCCATTTTCCAAATGCTTCATATGCAAAATGCGTTTTTCTTAAATTATCCGTATTTCTCTCTTCGTTCCATTTCCATTCATCCACCAATCAGCTTCCTACATTTTCACATTCATCAAACATCAAATCCTCCTTTTGCCTTTTTCCGCAAAGTTTCACCTTGGCCCACATTTCGGGTTTTTAGTGCAAAAATGCAAATCGGGGTTTGTAGCCAGAATTGCAATTTTAAAAATTGCAAATAATAAAAATTGTCAAATGTTCAAAAAATCCCGACTGCCTTTTTGTAAAATTGCTGAAGTCATTGAAAAACCCGAAATGCTTAAAAAAGCTAAAAAGTTGAACATTTTTAGACATAACTCCAAATCCAAGTTTAAAACTCTTTTTGTCTTGCTGTTTCAAGAGGACAAAGCATTGCTTTTAGTTGCAATCATTCCACCAAGATCCGAATTTGTCTTTATCATTCATTCTCCACCATTTTTCTAAAGACGGTTTCATTATCCTAGGGTTTGAGTTTCACCATGTCCGCTCATGTTGATGTTGATGATGTTCTTACCTTATGGGGTTTTCACCGCAACCTTGCAGATTCCTGTTCGATGACAGACGAACCAGCTTCTTCAATAAGCAAAAAGATGAAATATAAATTTGATAAGTATCAGAATGAGATTTCCCCATCTCATGTGGTCTCAAATATTGATGAAATCAAGGACACAGAAATTGGGCATATTGATATGTCCGAGTTTTTGGGGAGAGCTGAGAAATCAACTTCTCACGACATGCAGTTGTTGCTGAGAAGTCATATTCACCTGGTATCTTCTTTTCCTGTTGCTGCCCTTGACCCTGAATTTGTTCTTGCATGTGCATCCCGTTTTGACAGTGAATCTAGAACCATCAAAGATGATGATGGCAACGTGGTCATCAGACTTGATCTTGAGACAATCAACATAATTTTTAGAGTTCCTGATGCCACTACATATTCAAAAATCACATTGAAGAGTGCTCACAAACATTATGAGTAGAAAAAGAATGATTGTATCAAACATATCAATTCTAAGTGGCTTCTCAAATCACGACCTTGTGTGACCCGGATACCCAAATTGTATCGGTCTGATTTTAAGGAAGAGATTAATGATATGATCACTCTCCTGAGCAGAATAGCAGGGTTGAAGGTTTCCAATATGTTTGAAAATTGGATGTATAAGTTCATTGTGGTCATCAGAAAAGCACAGCATCCAATATTTTGGGGTGAAATAATCAGCGACAGTTTGTGTGAACAGATTGCACAGGTCCCTACCACTCTTACCTTCTACATGAACTCATATTTGGTTTATATAGCAACATCATTGAGGCAATTTCCAGGCCTATCTACTCAAGGTGACAGATCGTTGGTGCCTGTATGGGAGTATTATGATCAGCTGACTTTAAAACCAAGCCGGGCGCATTATAGAAGAGTTCAAGATGCCTTCTTTGGTCATTTTATGTGTTTATTTGACAAAGCACTAAAAAACAACAGGGTATCTGAGGTGGCTTGGAAGAAAGTAAATGAGTATGGTTGCTTGTTTCTTCAATTCCCTACCTTCACTTATATGAGAGTCGGATGCTTTGAAGACCAACCTTATATGCTTCCAAGGTATCCGACAGATAAGATTATTTTGATGGAGCTAGGAAGGCAGTTGATGCCAGTGCATGCACGTCAAGCTACACAACACAAGGCTGGAATCAGTATTTCATCACATAATCCATTGGTAATTGGGAGGTATTCTTTGACGACTTCCTCAAGAGCCAAAGCAATGGAGACTGAACTTCAGGAAATAACATTGAAGAGATTTCAGGCCAGAATGGATTTTGATTATAGAAGGATGAAAGACAAAATTAAAAGAGCCTTCACTCATGTGCACCGCATTGAAGACATTTGGGCAGACCTCCGGACATAAAAAGATATATATAGAATGGATTATTGCAGGCTCATAGTGGAGCAAATTATTGATCTAAATCTGACCTTAATTCCAGAAGGTGTAATTGATGATAGGCAGGTTTTAGATCCTGAATATGAAGAACAAGAGGTTGCTAATGCGCCCATTCCTGCAATCCAGTGGTCTCAAAAGGAATCTGTCTCTATTTTTGATAGGTTTCAGTCAGTCTTGGCAAACACCAACACTTGGCTCAAAAACATAGGTGTCAAGACTATTAAAATCAGACTCAGGGCTGAAGATGATCCAGCTGGTCCTAAAGGATTGAAGTCAGAAATTAGAGACAAATCAAAAGAAGGAGCTTCTTCTTCAAGTACCAGAATTAAGTTAAGGGTGAGCTGAGCTGTGTAGGAACCATTGGAAAAGGAAACACTAAAGGGGAAAGAAGTTAAGAAAATGCAGATTCAAGTTTTGGATCAGCAAGAAGAAGAGGAGATTCTTGAAACCTCTACCATTCTAAGTGAAATGACTCCTCACATTGAAGCTCCAATACCTAATTCAGCAATATCTCCTATGTCCCCTATCGACAGTGATGTTGATTCTTTCTCCACAGTATTTGTTCCTTCTATCCCACCTCTAGAGACTAGTCATCAGTCCTCATCAATAATGAATACACCCATGAGAAGCTTGCCCAATAACTTGGAGAATATTTTTGATGCAAATCCAATCTTTCCAGCCATGTCAGAAATAACTTTCCCAGAGATAGATACATCAGTAACAAGCTTTAATTGTTTCATGGCTGATCCTAGTCGTAATTTGTCTTCTGAACAAAATATAGTTGTTGTACAAACTGAGGCACCACCTAGAATTTTTGTTGTAACACAAACTGAATCTATTTCTACACACACTGCAGTTGTTATTTCAGATGTGACAACCTTGGATCTTCCTCCTTGGTTAAATTCAATTGCTCCCAAAAGAAAGAAACAAGCAGTGTCTCCTGATGTTTTTGATTTCCAAAAATTGAAGAAATCAAAACCAATGGTTACAAAGAAAGCAAAAACAGTCTCTCTAGTATTTATTGACAGCAATAAAATGAAATATGCTGAGATTGCAGAACCTCTTGTTGACAAACCACATGAAGAGATGCAAGTGTCTGATTACAAGTTCACTAGGGTGGAATTAGGCAAGTAGACTCATGCTAACATGATGCAAGATGCTCAAAGTTCAGTAACAATTTTGGCACAAAGCTACAATTAACTTCTAGCCAAAAAAGAGAAGCTTAAGGAGGACAATGATCAGCTAGTTTCAGTTATTCAAAGGATTACTGGATCATCAGAAACAGTTAATTCAATATCTACAGTTGCTCCTAATGAATCAGTCAGGCAATTAGAGAAAATTGCGCAAAAGGCCAAAGCAGTTGATTCTTGGGCAACACACTTGATTGATCAAAGCATACCAATGATTGAAAAAACATTACAAGTTTTGAAAAATGTCAGAATAGCAAAAATAAAGTTGAATCAAACTTTGGAAGCTTTCAGGAAAAGTTTGGATTCACTTGAAAGGGATTTAAAAATCTGGCATGAGATAAATCAAATCAAGTTACAAATTCTATGCAGCAATTCAATTCTACCAAACAGAGAGAAATACATAGAATTTGAAGAACTCATGACAAATAAGTCATTGGTTATTCAAGATCTCATCAAAGATATCCAAGCCACATTAGAAATGAGTGATGAAGTTCAGCAGGATATTCTTTCTAGTTTTGAGAAAATCCCTTGCACAGTTTTGAATCATGAAGGTGAATTACTTGCAGCTGATATAGTTACTATAGAAATGGCAGCAAATCTTCGTCAATAGTTGGAATTAGAGCAGTTTACCATGGATTCAATTCACAAGTTTGTTAATCATCAAATAATCCTTGATAAAATGCAAACTGTTTATGAAGAGCATAGACTAGCAACGATCAGATATTTTGATGTAATCTTGAAGACTGTTGCAGTAGCCAAGAACACACTGGGCCCCGATGCGAATGAATTGCAGATGATCATCAGCAAGTTCTTGTCTTTCAAAGATAGGAATGAGACAAATTAATATTAGGTTGTTTTATGTATTTTTACTTTCGACAAAGTATATGTAAAAACAAATTTTGCAATTGCAAGAGTTCTTTTCTTGCAGTTTTGAAAAATGTAATTACATGTAAGTTCTTACAAAACAAATCACAATTTGGATTGTAATTTTGAATAAGTCAATTGCAATTAGTTATCGATTGAGAGATTTTCTCAAGTTTGTTGAGATCCTCCCACCTTTTTCTCCAGACCTCCCTCCTATTAATACTTGAGGGGGTCTATTGTAATCTTTTATCTTTTTAGCAAGCAAGAAAACTTTGCAGAATTTTATACTCATAAAGTCTTTGAGCTTTATAGTTGATAATTGTGAATTTTCAAGTAATATCAAGAAGTTGGAATTTCAGACTTTGAGTTGAATTCCTATTTTGCATCCTTCATGTTCTTATGTCATTTTGGAGCATCATTTTGTAACTACTTGAAAATTGTGGAATATTGCTGAAGAGAGATTCAATTTAAATATCTGCAGTCTTTGTGCTATAAATGTTGAAAGTTGAATTTGTAGTTAGTATTAGAAATTGAGAAGAACTATGAGACTTTGTGCTCGTAGTTCTCATTTAGAGTAATCAAAAGATACATCGTAGTTACAGACTTTGTGATGTTTTATGTTGTATATTTTCATAAAGTAATCATTCTGAAAAGGGTAGATAGGATTTCATTCTTCAAGACTTTGTGCTTATTAGTTGTTTTCCCGTCCCGAAGGAAGTAACGGAAGTCTTTGTATTTTCAGGAAACTTTATTTCCTCTTTCTTGATTTCACTGCATAGCTACTGTAATAAGTTTCATTAACTTTTGCTATTTCTTTTCTGTGAAGAGAAAAGAACATAATCTTTCCTGAAATAAGAGGAACGATTGTTGTCCTACCCATTTAGTTTTATTTAGTTAAAGGGGGAGTCTTCCCTAAATTAGGAGAGTTTAATCTCACGTGCTGTGGTTGAAACCACAATTTTGTACGCTTTCACAAGAATACAAAATTTTCAACCAACAAAACTTAACATCAAGAATGTGCACTCAAGATCCCACTGAGGGCGAGGTGCTAACATATGACGGAGTGATTTAATTGAAAACTGAAACTAATAGGCGGATAACCAGCCATGAAGCTACAACAATCTAATTCATCCGTTGCGGCGGGCATCCACTTGAGAGTGGGGATTCACCACTTTGAAAGTGGGTACAAAGAGAGATACAATCAATTATCCACACTGGCGGTAGACCATCCAGGGGTACTTAATGTGAGAAGAAAGAAGAATTAATTGCAGCGATTAGGACTGGAACAGTACTACTGTTTACAGACTTACAAATAAAGAATAAAGCTGCAAATTACATATGAATTTCAATAGCTTCAAAGCACATGAGTAATAGATGATCTCATACAAATAATTATCTCTCTAACTACTGATAATGAATCAAAAATCAGAACTTCTAAAGTCTGATACAAAAATCAGTAAACTGAAAATGTCAATCAGCAACTGTGAAAACCAATGAAGTATTCATAACTCACTCAATTCACCTCCAAATCGAATGATGTCTTTTGCAGAGGTCTTCTAGGAGGTAGGCGCCCAAAAACAAACACCAAACAGCAGCAAACTTCAACTTATAACTCTTGCACAAATTTCAATGCTCTTTAGAAAAGTACGGCCCTCCTTGGAGGGGCGATTTTCATTTAAAAATCAGACTCTTCAAAATAAAATCTCAAATTAAGCATGAAGGGTCGCCCAAGGTCAGCAATGGCGTTGGTTAAATACCCAGAATCAAATTCAATATGAATTTAAAGCTATAAATAAAAATCACCTTCAGCTGTAGATGAACCAGCAAACCAAAATTGACAAAAACTCCAGAATTCTTCAATCAAATGAGCTCAATCTGCTAGTCTGATATTGAGAAGCAGCAATGTAGCCAACTAGGTGTTATCTTGCAAACACGAAATTGGACGGAAGGCTAGGAGGTAGACATCCTCGAAGCAAAATATCAATTATCATTCCGACAACATAACTTTAGCATAATTTTCATGGATACCAATGTTGAATCAAAGCATTCATTTTATAGAAGAGTAGAAGACTCTTCAATTCCTCAAGAAAGTACGCTAAGAGTCACATGAGACTCTTCAAATTTCCAGAAACCTTCCAACTTCACAAAAAGGCGTCCACTTTATCAAGGCACAAATAAACTTTATTTTTAAAAGAATATCTTCAAGAAAAAGGCGTCCACTTTTCCCAAGGCATTAAAAGACTTTAAATATTAAATTTATCCTTCATGATGACGTCCCCCTTCATGACCACCTTTTAAAAACAACTTAGAGTTATTTTCCCTAGACCAAGGGGTCAACTGCAAATTATAACATTAATGCCTTTAATCACCAAAATTAAACCTTTAGAAGCCAGACTTGAATTGCATTAAATGCTCCAACTGAAAATGAAGACCTTGAAGACTGACAACTGCATACTACCACAAATAGAATTTACTATAAATAGTAAACTCCCTGAAAAGCCATAGAACCTCAGAACTGGAAACCCTAATTTTACCTCAAACAAGCCTACAGGCTTCCGAAATAGGCTGATAAGTGTCAGAACAGATCACTTATGAGAAGGGGACATTACACAACTCCAGATATATTTCAGTATGCATCCTCTCACTTTAGACAAGTTCGAAAAACATGCTTTGCCTTGGTTTGAAAGTCTCTTGTATTCCATGGCTATGAAAAGGACCTCTATAAGTTATTGGGAGCATTTTAAGCAATGTTGTCCAATATGTTATATGGAGAGAAAGGCTTGGTAAGAATATCAGCCGTCTGCTCATCAATGCTAATATATTTCAACTGGATAGATTTCCTCAATACCATATCTCTGATGTAGTGGTATTTGATCTCAATATGTTTTGTTCTATCATGAAACACTGGATTAATAGAAAGCTTCACACAGCTTTGATTATCACAGTGAATGACAATCGGCACCAATGCTTGTCCAAACAATCCTGCAAGGAGCTTCTGAAGCCACACTGCTTCTCAAGCTGCCACACAAGCTGCAATGTACTCGGCCTCTGCGATGCTTAGTGCCACTAAAGACTGCTTCCTACTACACCAGGAGATCATCGCAAATCCCAAACTAAAGCAACAACTAGAGGTGCTCTTCCAATCAACTACACACCCTGCCCAATCAAAATCAGAATATCC
>VDFB02310080.1:0-34814 GCA_007258455.2 Sequoia sempervirens | reverse complement strand
TAATATTAAAATCATTTTAAGGCTGAAACCAATTAGTATTTTAATATATAATGTATATTTTATATAATAAAAAATAAATTATAAATAATATAATTATACTAATTATTATTATATATTATATTTTAAAACAAAACTATTAAATGCATATATAAAATTATTAAAAATATATTTAATATAATAAGTATAATTATACTATTTATAATTTATTTTTATAGTTTAAAAATTGCACATTTATATTATACTAAGGATAGCCTAACTGTAATATACATTATGTATTAAAATACTAATTGGTTTCAGCCTTAAAATGATTTTAATATTATCCATTGAAATCCTAATATATAATTAAATTCTTATCCATTAAAATCCTAATATACAATTAAATTCTTATCTATTAACCCACTCTAATTCTATAACTAACACTAATTCTAATTACAACCCTAACCCTAATTCTAACCCTAACCCTAACCCTAATCTTACTACTAACTCTAACCTAACCCTAATCTTACTACTAACACTATCCTAACCCTAATCCTAATTTTATCTCTAACCCTAACCCTATTCTTATCCCTAATTGTAACCCTAAACTTATTCATAACTTCAACCTTAGTCCTAATCCTAACCCTAACCCTAACCCTAACCCTATCCATATCCCTAATTTTAACCCCAACCCTAATCTCTAATACTAAATATAACCGTAATCCTTAACCTCACCCTATTTCTAAGCCTAACCTATTTTATACATGCTAGCTCCAACCCTAACCCTATTGCTCATCTTAAACATAATCTTCAACCTAACCCTAACCCTATCGCTCATCCCAAACATATTTTTAAACTTAATCCTTTTTATATATGATAACTGTAACCCTAACCCTAAACCTAATCCTAACCCTAATACTATATCTCTTAACCTAGCCCTAACCCTATTCCCAATAATAAAATTAATCCAATCCCAACCCTAATAAAAGTTTGAACCTAACCATGTTTGACCCCTAACTATAACTTACATTAAATATACTAAAATATTATTATTTATCTAATAATTTAATAAAATAATATAGTATAATTATATATTAATTCATGTTATGTGTTGGTGGCCACTGCTACTAGCAAATATATTTTAAATTTAAGATATATATGCTAGTAATATATATCTTAAATTGGTTTCAGCCTTAAAATGATTTTAATATTATTCATTAAAATCCTAATATATATAATTATATTCTTATCCATTAATTTTGGTTTATCGTAATTAAGTATATATTAACACAATTAATATATAATGTATATTTTATATAATAATTTATTTTATAAACAATATAATTATACTAATTTTTATTATATATTGTATTTTTTAACAAAACTATTAAATACATATATAAAATTATTAAAAGTATTATATTTAATAGTTTTGTTAAAAATATAATTTACATAAAATATACTTAATATATTAATTATTTTCATTTTATTAAACATATTGTAAAACTTTCGTATAAACCTAATTTTTAGGGTGTAGCTCGCTAAATTGTAAAGTGTAAGGGCAATACCAGTGGGAAGAGTGAAAACCAATAGCTGTGGGCAAATTAACAAAAAAATGACGAATGGTAAACTTAAAAAACACGGTAAAAATATTTATTGGGCATCGTAAACCAAAAAATCTTGTCAAATACAACCTATCTACAACACACGATCGGTTCGTGCACGAATGGTAGAGGAGTACGGGTAGGAGCCAAAATTATTCCTTGTTAATTAATTTTTAAAAAATTTAAAAGAAACACAAAATATTATGTTTGTCTGGTTATGAAAAATAATGTAGATGAGTTAAATGAAATTATCACAATATTGTCTTAGATTTTCAACTTTTGATATGCAAGGGAATAGGTAGAGGGAATGGAAAATAATGTAGATGAGTTAGAGGAACAAAGGAATATCAACCAACTAGAAAGTGGTAAAATCAATCATAAAATGAAACTATCTTTTGCAATCTATTGTTTCTGATTTTTTAACACATTTATAGAATGAAAATTTGTCTACCAAAGCTAGACACAATTATAAATGGTTAAAAATCAGTGAAATATGTGACTTCATGAGTTCTGAGTTAATAAATCATGAGATTTTTTATTACTAATAAAAAAAATTGAGAAAATTGTTGGAAGAATTTTCTATAAATTCATAGTTTCTTGGGGGTAAATTGTAGCAAACCTGTCATTTCAATAATTAATCATGATTTTTTGTTGATTTCTGCTTACATGATATTGATATGGGACTACAATAGTTAACATTGCTATATACTTAAATTATCTTATAAATCCCTAAATAAAGCATTTCAACATTTTTTCAAAGATCAAACTTCTTAATCTTCAAATTTTTATATATCCAAACTAGAAATCTTTTATTTTCTGACATACATCATCACTTTATACAGTATGTTTTATGCAGTGTATTTTATGAGAATCACAGTGTTGGGATGTGAAGCCCAATGGCCACATGACTGTTAGTATTCTCCCAACTTTGTATAAATATGTGGCAAATCATGTATTGTATCATTGTTGATTGATTAATAAGAGTGATTCCTTGCTTGAGAGTGGATGTAGGCAATTGTCGAACCACTATAAATCCGTGTCTCTGATTTTGATCTTTAATTTCTATTTTTATTCTATTTCTCTGTTCGTTTTATAATTTACAACTGGTATCAGAGCTTTGGTGGAAAAGCTAAAGAATTTTCAAAAATGGATGTAGCAGCTTTGGATGATTGGGCCCAAGCTCTCATGTCTTGGTCCAGTGGCTCTAGAGAATTTTATGATGAAGTTGTTCATCCTACTGAAGATTCACCATCATTTGATTTCGGGGCTACTCGAATGAAGTTTCTGGATGAATTAGATGCTAAAACTGAATTTGTTATGGAGGATTTCATAGGCATGTTGGAATCTGGTAGTGATTGCAGAAGAGGAGTTAGTGGGGCTGCTGATGACAAGTACTAGTTTGAAGATAGAGCACCTCAAGTAGAAGATTAGGCAACACAGAAGACGAAAGTGTCATGCACAAAGACTGTTGATATTATTTATCATGAGGAGTATGACAATTTGAAGAAGAGCAATAAACGTAGAATAAGGCAGTGATCCAAAAGGAGAAAAAGAGCAAGAGAGGAAGAAGGGGTAGAGGAACCAGATGAGGGAAGGTCTGAAATTTCTCTACAGATTGTTTTGGAGGAGAGTGAATCCCTATGTGATGGGGAAGTATCATGGGCTCGAAAAGAAAATCCCATACCCAAGCCTGTTGCAGATCTGGCATCGAAAGCTGGAAATTATGTTCCAAAGCATGAGCCGATCAAGCCTGTTGGTGTAGAGGAGGCCCTGCCTGATGGGGAAGATGTACTCGAGGACCTGCTTGTAGGTGATTTCATTGAAAAATTTCTTAACTTTTTGGAATCTAATCAAAATTTGGTTGCAAGACATGAAATTGCAGAAAAGACGACGAAAATAGTAACGTCTCCAGGAAGAGGTATTTTGGCGATGGACGACTCTAACGCTACTTGCGGGAGAAGGTTGGCATCCATCGGTCTAGAGAACACAAAATCCAATCCCTCTAAGGCAAGGCAGGAGGGATAAGAAGTGAGAAACATATGCATAGTGGCGCATGTGGATCACAGAAATATGACCCTAGCTGATCATCTGATAGCTAGAGTAGCGAGAGTGCTGGTCTCTAAACGACAGGTGGGCAAGGTTCAGTTTATGGAATATCTAGATGACGAGTGGCAGTGCGCCATCACCATGAAGAGCTCCTCAACCAAAGTATATTCTGAACTGTTGGATTCCATTCTCGTGCTAGAATGTTTTCAATGTCCCATATCGGTCAACCTTATGAGAGATCCGTCTTTCTTGCCTCGGGGTAGACATATGATAGGCCTTATATACAAGCATGTCTGGACGTAGAGAACCGAATATGTCCCAAAACGCAACAAGTTCTCCCGCACTTGACATTGATGCCAAATTCTCTTGTCCGAACGATGATCGAGAAGTATCTATCTAATGTTGACTCCATGCTTGCGAAAACAGGCCGAGGCAAGTCTGATGTCAGTGACATTGATAGCCAAGAGGAAGACACATTTCAACCTCAGAAGGGTAATGTTGCATTTATCTGTGCATTAGATGGATGGGGATTTTGTATAGCTCAATTTGTTGATCTCTACGCTTCCAAGCTTGGTGCAAGCTCTATAGCTTTGAAGTAGGCCTTATGGGAATGCCACTATCATATCCCAAAGACCAAGAAGATTGTGCTAGAACCACCCAATGAAGTAAAGGAATTGCACAAAGTGGAGTAGTTGCAGCCGGGCACAAGTGGGCATACACTACTATAAAAAGTGGTAGATGCAAAGACGATTTTGCAGAAGGGAAGGTCAGAGTGGTCACAAGGCCATCAAATGCGTCTCTCTAAATGCCTTGTCGGAGATGACACTGCCAGAGGGAACGGCTACAAGGCATTTGAGCATATGGTCCATATAATGAAACTATACTTGTTTTTGATATGTTTGAGGATTCTTCTGTGGATGACGAAGGAGTGTTTTATGAACTGGCATAAAGTAATGTTTTGATGGGCAAGTTTGTGCCTGAGAAATTAGAAAGAGGATATGTTGTCAACTCTGATTTGGCATGGAGAAGGTTAATCCACAGTGTGTGTGAACAGTATTTGGTGAAGTTAAAAACTTCCAGCCTAGTTGCGATGTGAAGAGTTTTTATTCCATTTCTTTGTTCGTTTTATAATTTACACACAAAGGAAGTCGTTGTTGAATGCTTAATATTCTTCATACAAAATGTTCGGAGCTATGCTTACAACAATGAAAATAAGGCTATTGATTGTGTTGCAAGGATGATCCCACAACTATCAACCTTCTCTCACTTTTGGATGGAATCCAAGGTGAGCACTCTTTCAGATTTAGATATACCCTCTGATATCATATTTGAAGCTAAAAAAAAAATATTCATATTCAAATTATAATAACATGAATAAAAATACAAAAGCATTTTTTGTTGAAGTAATGGTTTTTTTTTAAATAATATTTTAGGCACTGTTAGAGGATGTGGATGACATACCTACAAATTCTACCATCTATTCTCATCGACATGCTTGACACCATGATACAGTTTGTGCAAAATCTTGAGGTATGTAAGTTGCTTGCCATGGTTTCAATGAGTTTTTAATTTTTGAGAATTTGTATTACCCATCAAATATTTTTTATTGTGTTTTGTTTCATTCTAAAACAATTTTATTGTTATCTGTTAAATGAAACATTGGATTTTTAGTTTTTATATATAATATTATTGTAAGATACAATATTAATTTTTCACATTTTGAATTGTGAAATGAATTTTATGTGTATTTGATTGCTCTAAATTTTATTTTCCTTATTCTTGAAGATATTAGCCGATAGACTATATGCCTCTTGGAAATAGGTAATTTCTACTATCTTCTACAATCTTCTTATTGTGATGAATATTTTATTTTATTTGTTTGTGTTGTAAGGTCGACCGACTATAGTGATTTTCTAGATTTTTCTATTAAGTAGTTTCTAGATTCATCCCTATATTTCTAAGTCCTCTATATAAGAGGCAAATGTAAACCATTTTTTATGAAGCAATTGAAGTAGCAATGGAATAAGGTGTAGCAACACGATTATGAATTAAATTTTTGTGTGTCTATATGTGTTTCATAAATTTTAGTGTTTCATATTTTATATATGTGTTTGAATGTCTTGTGGATGTGACATCCACCACCTACAAGTGGTATCAGAGCACATATCAGGAGATTGGTTGAAGATTTCCTGTCACCATTTGTGACAGTCATCAGACAAAGTATTGCAGCATATGAGATCACAATATTTTTGAAAGTTGTTGTTTGAAGAAGCCGATGTGAGAGCCATTGAAGTCAAATCTGATGTTTAGAGGAAACACCAGTTTATGATGCAATTAAGTTTTAAGAAAATTCGTCACTAAGCCAATATTTTCAGCAAAGGAAAAGTAGTCATAGTGAAGATGTGCAGTTGTTTCAATTCACTATTTGTTGAAGATCGTAGGTATGGATCACAGCTCACAAATGAAGCTATGAAGATTGCTTTAAGAAGGGTCGCAGTTTGTGAATAACAGATTATGAAGGGAGGACTGTTGTTTGAAGAAAATATTGTTGTTTATTGTGCAACCACTAAATAAAGATTGTTGCAGTCAAAGTGTCAGAAAAGGAGAAGAAAGAACAGTTGTCAAAGTTGGTGAAAAGAGAAAATTACAAGTTGAAAATATGAGATCGTTGGATTTTGTAGAAGATGAAAAATGGAGACTCGATGCCACAAGAGAAACTATGAATCTATGCAAAATCACCCAATAGTCTAAAGGAAGATTGCAGATATATTCACAAAGACATTAGCGAAAGAACAATTTAAGTATTTGAGAGAAATTTTGAGGGTTGTAAATATTGATGTAATTAGTGGTAGAAATTAAGGGGGAGTGTTAGAAGGTTTTGGTAATTTCTACCAGCTAGATGATAAGTTCTACAAACTTCATTACGTTGGCTAAGTTAGACTCTTCCATAATTTTCTAAATATAGCTAAAGTCCTCTATATAAAGATTGATGTAAATCATTTTGAGGCAAGCAATAGAAATTGCTTCCTCTCTCCACCATCATGTGGTAGAAGAGCTATTAGTTTGTGGTTATTTGAAACCACCTATTTGTTAGTTTGTGGTAATCTAAAACCACCTATAAGTGAGAATGTAATGGTAGAATGATGAATGAGCAGCAACTCAAAAGTTGATGTAATATTTTAGTTTGAGTAATATGAATTTCATGTCTGCATAAGCCAATAATGAGGCCAAATTATGAAGGTCTTGGATATATAAAAGGAAAAGGAAATAATACAGGTTTAACAAAATTTGTTCGAGAAGTGAATTGTATGCAGTGTTCACATTGTAACAGGAAAAGGCATAAAAAGGATACATGTTGGGATCTACATCCGTGCAATATTTGTGGTTTGAAGAATCATTCTAAAAAGACATATTGGAATAAAGAGTGCAAGAGAGATTCTATGGTAGGTTGTATGAAAATGGATTGTGGATGGAATTACGGATTGAGTTGGCAGAAAATTACAAGTATGATCAAGAACTTGTTTAAGTATAAAAGTTCGCATGTGAAAGTTGATGGCAATCAAGCAAGGTTTTCAAAAGGCATAACAGATAATAAGTTTGAAGATGATAGCAATCATGGCAAGGAAAAACATCTATAAAAGGAAAGTCTCAAATTCAAGATTTGAAGAGTTAAATAGTTCAAGGACCGTCGCACCAATTGGACAAAGACAAAGGTATCATCAGATATGAAGATTGTTGAAGAATGAGAGAATGACATTTTGGCATCAGGAAAAAGAAAGGATTTGGATAGTCAATAGATCTGGTTATAGACAACAGGCACGCGAAAAAAGGAATTTGAATGCCACAACATTCATGGTCGAAATTAAGGGAGGAAAACCCTGATACTAGACTTTTCTAGAATAATCTATGTGATGTAGTATTGTAATTATTGATGTAATTAGTTGATAGTAGAAATTAGGGGGGAGTGTTGGAAATAGGTAATTTCTACTATCTTCCAAAATCTTCTTATTGTGATGAATATTTTATTTGTTTTGTTTTTGTTGTAAGGTCGACTGACTATAGTGATTTCTAGATGTTTCTATTAAGTAGTTTCTAGATACATCCCTATATTTCTAAGTCCTCTATATAAGAGGCAGATGTAAACCATTTTTGATGAAGCAATTGAAGTAGCAATGGAATGAGGTGCAACAACATGGTTATGAATTAAATTTTTGTGTGTCTATATATGTGTTTCATATTTTGTACATGTGTTTGAATGTCTTTTGGATGTGACATCCACCACCTACATCATGCCTAAAAAAAAGTTGAATCATTCCTTGCCTCACACAATTAGATCTTATCTGACTCATGCCTAACATCTTGTCTCGAGCTCAAGAATACATGTAGCCCTAAAACACTGATATTTTTAGATTTTGTTTACTGTGAATTGTTGGAAGCAACAACCGTAAGAAGATTGGTTTTGGTTCGCGTCAATTAATAAAAAATATGTTGTGATAGGGTTTTATAAATATTTCTTGCAAACTTTCCTTATTTTTTCTCATCGACATTGTACACAACACACACACAAATTGTGTAGAGGCTTCAGTGATTTTTTTTTTTGGAATCATTACGTGCACGAATCATTTTTTATTCTTCAGAAAGTGTCTCACGCCGGGAAAAAAAACTCTTAGGCAATTGAAACATTCCTCACCCCCTGCGTGAAAAAAAACTTTAACTTTAAAAGGCTGCAAATTTCTTATCTCAAATTCAAGAGCTGTGTAGCCCTAAAACCCTAAAAAATTTCAGATGCTTAGTTAACTATGCTTATAATCCTTGGCCGCATTGACGTGTAGTATCCCTCTTTTTTTAAGGTTTGATTTTATTACTAAGGTTTGATTTTGTTAGGATTTGAAATTACAGTGTTTGAAATCATATGGCTTGAAGTTCTAAGATTTGAATTTTTTTGGATTTTGATTATAGAGTTTAAACTTTATAAGATTTTCTTATGTGGCATTTTTTTCTATTTTTTTTTTAATTTGATAACAAATGAAATATGAAAACCAAGGATTTTGGGTGACTCTCATGGCACCCTCTTGATGTGAGCTTGTACCCTTCGGAATGAATGATAGGATTTGAGTTTCCTGCAACGACAATATTTCAATTATCCATAGAGCTCATGCCTGCCCTAAATCCTGCTAGAGTTCAAAATGTTATTAAGGAAATCATACCAATTTGGGGAATAATCTTGTAGAGGCCCTTTTTTTGGTATCCAATCGGATCCAATCTACTATTTCCCTACAACACATTAGATTGTAAACTAATAATAAAAGAAGGATTTGGAAATTTATGTTATTTTGTAGATTTGTTAACTTTGTGTTGTCTTTGGATCATGTAATATGAATCAACCCATATATTTTCCCTATCAATTGAATAAGTGTTGTAGAAAATATTTGTTATGATTGCATTTGGCATCGAGGAGGTCTCAATGATGTTTCCCAGGGGATGCAATCTTCCAAAGCTTCTTAATTTGTGATCTCCAATAGGAGAGGAATATTTCAAAGTTCACATATCTCACCTTTCTATGAAGTTGGCTTTTATGTGTTTCACTTGCTTTAGATGTTCAGAACATTTGATTATATTGGTTATCCTTATTGACATTTCAAAATTAGCTTTGGTTACTTTGTTAATGTTAAACCAAAATGTATATACAACATAATAAATACACAACAAATCTAAGTATATAATTTATTGGAAAATTATATTCAGTATTACCTAAGTTACTGGATTCTTTGTTTTAGGCTCTCGTACCCGCACTGAGAGCGTTTGGGTACTAAAATGGCCTGGGGAGCGGTTGGGAGCACCCATGCAGCTCCAGGTTCCCTATGGGTCCACTCCCATAGGAAACCTCAGGTTGCTTGGGCACTCCCAACTGCTCCTTAGATGCTCCCAGGCACTCAAAAGGTGCAATGTCAGTCCATTTTCATCCATTTTTTGTTTATCATTTATGTTATCCAAGTTAATTTGTATAGTGAATGCATTGTTTTTATGATGTTTTGAAAGGTTTTCAATAGCTGGGGCAAGAAGCATTAGTGAGGCCTCTTTATTTCCATGCAAACCTGAGGGACTTGGGGGAGTGAGGAGAGATGTTAGTGGCTACTTTGGAAAAATTATTAGTATTGGTCAAATAGTAACAACTTGATCTTGAACATGGACTAGAGGGGGCCTTTTTGTTGTGAATTTGAGTGAGAATTTTAGTTATTTAAATATCGACTCATTGTAGGTCTTAGGATTAAATCCATAGTTAGGCTCTTGATGTTCATACATAGATTCCAATCTCCATTTTCTTATCCTTATGCTAATCCTCAATTTTCCCCATATTTTCATACTTATTTGTAAAAGGATGGTCTCTATTCATTTTTCTTTATCTCTTTTTTTAAGAAAAAGGTGGTTGTCTAATTCTTGCAGACTCGTACAAATTTATGATTGCATTTATTTCAATTTTTTTATTGTAATTATCTTCATTTTAATTGTGACTTTAGACATATATGATATATGACATGATATTAAAATTTTGAACTATCAATTGGCATTTATCTTTATCATTACCATTGATCAATGATTCAATGATTATTGATGAAGTATCATACTATCGAATGTATTTACAATTCTATATATATTTTATTTTCTTTCATATATATATATATAGCCATACTCAAATGTACGTACCCAAGGATAAAATATTTTTCGTATCGACGTACTCTATTTCGTATGTGTACCTGATCCCATACCATAACCGACAACTTAGAATATTAAAGACAAGCTAGAGATGGAACATAACATTTGTATATTATTCAACCTCGATCTTTTAAAATATGATATGCAAACTAACACACCTGACCCAATAATGGATGTATTAAATTTCAACCCCCTCATGAAATTCAAGTCATATGAGACAATCACTAAATATCAACATTTCAATATTATGGAAAAACAACTATAGCTCGTCAACATGAGCGGGAAACAAAGTTTCGAATCTACTGAGCGGGCTGTGAATGATAATGGACGCGGAAACCCTAAGGCGGCATAGCGAAGTCTGTTGGCTTCCCCTCATCTGTGTTGAATGGCGGTGCTTCTGTGGTCGATCTGCAGATGACTAGAATGACCATTGGAGGTGGTCAAGGTAGCGATGGCCCTCTGTCTATAGTGTTTGGTGGAAGGAAGGTTATGGGTGTCGGCTCTACGGCCAGAGCCAAGAAGTTTGTGGGTACCAAGCATGGGTCTTTTGGCAGTTTTATCCCATTCAAGAATGCCATTTTAGTGAAGCTGAAAGATGAAACAATAGAAGAAATTGAGGAGGTTGTTGCTGACCTTTCCCTTTGTGGGGTGATCTGTCAATTCAAAGGCTTTTGGCCTAACCTCCCTCAGCTGCACCCCTGGATCTCCAGCAAATGGGAGCCTTTAATTTCAGGTAAAGTTCATATTTATCCCTTGGCTAAGGGATTTTTTGTAGCTAAATTTGACAATGCTCAGGACATAAATGTTATTTTGTGTGAATTTTTTTTTAGCTGGGAAGATAAATATTTGTTGATGATCAAACCTTGGCACTCTAATTTCAACCCTGTTTCTGAAACTTTTAACAAATTATCGATTTGGGTTAGATTGCCTAATCTCCCCCTTCACCTTTGGTATGACTCTCTTCTGGAGGAAGTGGGTGATGCCCTTGGTGATTTTTTGATGGTGGATGATGAATCTTCTGACATTCTTCATTCCACCTATGCTCACATACTGGTTGAAATAAATGTTTCAAAAGGGCTGCCTGCTGAGGTCCTTCTTAAATCTTCTAAAGGCTCTTGGGTCCAATCTTTGGATTATGAAGGGATACCCTTCCGGTGTAGATGATGCTTCAATACTAGACATGCTACTACACATTGCAGATTTGAGAAAAAAGCAAAGACAACTACTTGGTGGAAATGTGTTTCTCAACAACATTATACGGTTGAGAAGAAAGCTAATCAGAATAAGAGTTTTTCAGAGGTGGTGGCTACTGAATCATTGGGTCTTGGGATGCCCCCTCCGATCATCTCAAATGGCGGGGTCGCTAGGGCAACCCCTTTTGATTCAAAGACTACCATTTCAGGTGAAAGTGCATCGGCTTCCCTTTTTGGTGGCTCTTTAGAAAAGTCTTTTTTTGTGCAAAGGAATCAAAGTAGCAAGTTGGTTTGGCATGGTAAGGTGGTGCAAGTGGAAGAAGGTTGGATCACAGTTAAAGGAAAAAAAGATAAATCCTCTAAGCCTTCTTTCGATATGATTCTTCGCTCCCACAAGAAAAGTGTAAAATGTAAATCTTGAATGGTCTTGTTTTGGAGCTGGTCTTTTTTGCTCGCTGCATGTTGTCTTTTGTGCAGCCTTGCTCTTTCTGTTAAAGGGTTCTGGGTCCCTTCAAAATCTATTTTTTCCTTTATCAAAAACATTTTGATATTATGTATTAGGTGGTGTTTTTAGTACATATCATATTATGTAATGATGTGTTAGCATTTTTGCATAGTTTCAAGTCAATCTTCATTGACTCATATTATGTTATAAAGTTCAAATCTAGATGATTTGGGCTCATCCACATAATGAAAGCCAACTTCTACAACTAACTTCAGATTCAAAGCATATGTATATACAGTCATTGCACTAATGCAACAATGCTGCTATAAGTAAAATAGTGTTTGATTCTTATTTTCTCAAGTGTAAGCTTTTAAAAATTATGAAATAAGAAATTGAACTATGCTACTTAATTAGAAATAAAATGACACTCAAGAGAGGAAGAGAAGAATTACCAACACTATATTTATCCTAGAAATCCTTCGAAGAGAAAAAAAAAAACATCGGTAGTGGCATAGTGATAATTTTGAGAAATACCTCTTGAAAAAATATATAAAATCCTCGTAAAACTTTAATTTTTTACTAAAAAAATATTAATATTTATTGGCAATTTTTTTTCTTTTTTGAAAAAAATATTTATTTTATTGACAATTTTTTAAAATCATTAGAAATTTATACAAAATTTTGACAAATATTGACAAAAAAACATATATATGTACATTAATTACCATGAAAAATTCTTCCTTTAATTTTTTTTTTGTAAAAATCCTAGCTTAGGGTGGTAGTAATTGACTAGTTTAAGGTGTAGTGCTTGTGTCAATAATTCTTTAATTCCTTAATATTTAAAATCAACCATATATTATTTTTTACCATCTTGGTTTTTTTATACTCTAATGGTTTGAATTCTATTTTAGACATTAATTATAAATTTTCAAGGACCCAAATCTAATTTTGGGATCAATGAGCATTAGAACTCTATGAGCACATTTTAACCCATAGAATACAACCCCCAACCATTGGACTATAAATAAAATCAATGGTGGTGATTAAAAATTGATGATATGCCCTGAAGTAACAATAATTATATAATATTATTGATGAATGAATTAATTTAGTGAATCTATCTTATAAAATAAATTTTGGTGATTTAACTAGTAGTGAAATAAAATTTTGTAAAAATGTGGTCATTCATATCACCTTACAACTTTTACTATTAGCCAAATTGTGAATCCCCAATTTCAACTATTAATCAATTGACAAATATTAGCCACTAAAAAAATCATTGGTTGCAATTGCCTACTACCTATATTATGTAGTAAATTATCATATTCAATGAGTTTACATAAGTAGTAGCAAATTATCATATTCAATGAGCTTACAAATGATTGGATATGATCTGCCCCTTGTTTGTTCCATTCAACAAGATCTTGGCTATGGATGTAATTTGTCCCTTGCTCCATTAGCTGCCTACCTCGATTGTTTGCCTATTCTTCCATGCTCCTTTCCTTTTGCCTCTCGCCTTTTGAAAATACAATATAATTATTCTTAATTTTGAGAGAAGATACAACATACAGTTTGTTCCCCCTCCATCAATCCAAGTAGATACAACATACAATTCCTCCCATGCCCATGCTACAAAATAATACAACCTCTTATTTATAGATTCCCGTGCACAACAGAGTGCTCCTAGGCCCGCTAGGCCCAAGAAGAAATTCCATTAACACAGGGAGCTGTCTTCATAGAGCTGATGGAGTTGCAGACTAGAACATAAGTAATTTATCGCCTTGTGAGTAGATTAGAGTGTGTTGCAAGGGGGCATTGTGATTGAAAATTTTAAGAGTTTGGTGATTATGAATCTTACAAACAACCTTCTGTTTGGTAGCACTCCAAAGAAACTCTGGGAGTTGAAGAAACTTAAAATCCTAGATATGGGTGGCAACAGATTGTATGGTGATATTGAACCTAACATAGGTTTTGGAGATATTTGAGAGCTTTCTCTAGGCAACAATGTTTTGTTAGGGAAATTGGTAATTGAGCTGGGATTGCTTTCCCGTTTGAAGATGCTGGAGTTGGGATCAAAGTTCTCAAGGGAAAGCATTCTTGTAGTTCTTGTTATTATCTGAGCTCTAGCACACTTACTTTGGCACGGTAATACTTTCTCTGGATCCATTCTATTGCTGCTAAGCAACCTGGAAAATTTGATCTTCCTGAATCTAGGTAACAAAAATGTGTAGACTACAATGAAAAGAGCTAGACAGCTGATGCCATTCTCTACTGTAAAGTACCATGCAGCCTCATATACAACCTTTCAAAGGTATGATTTCATGTTATATCTTCTCTAAATCCAAATTTATTTGATTTACCAGACTTCTATTTCACCTATTAAGTCCCAAACTTCGTTACAAGTATTAAATATCACTATGGTTCGGGGTTCCAATTCATAGATCTCATTCATTTTTAGATAGGGGTGATGAATATCACTCATCAGTTGGATTAATAGGGAAAATTATGCCTACTATGTGTAATGATCTATTCCTCAAGTTGCAAAACTACTCACTGAATCAATATTGATTTCCAATAACTGGTCAGTCATAGAAATATTCTTAAATCCAGGTTATCTCACCATTCAAGATTCAGATTAATAACTACAAATCTTTGGCTGAATCGGGATTGGAGAGAGGATGCTGGTGACAGGGAATAAATTGAATCCATGGGCGAGTGGGAGTAAATAACTTGTGCCTTAATTAAATCAAACCGTATCGGTTCACCTTAACCTTGCCCACCATTTCACCTTTAACTCCCAAACTTTGTTACAAATATTAAGTGTGACTATGGTCCACCAGTTATACAACGAGGTTTAAAATGTATTCTCTATTTGTAATCAAAGAACTTTTTCTCTTCATTCAAGTAAATAATCTCAAAACGAAACACGAGCAAGTGTTTTATTGGACACCTACATGATTAAGAATAGCAACAAACTATTCTAGTTGAAGCCACAATATTTTTTTTTAGAAATAAAGATGTGAGGAAGAAGACCCTTCATTACTTTGCTTAAGAGTGTTGAAGATCTTTAGGTAAGAATTGACATTGCTTATCAAAGATAAATGTAATATTATCAACAAAGAGGTTGAATGAATAGCTGTATGGACATAGGAACATATGTAATTTATTTAACTTTTTATAAAGAAGCTTTAAATGCAATCCAATTGAAAGATTAGGGTAGAATGTCTATACCATTCATGTGAGGAAGAAGACCCTTCATTGCTTTGCTGAAGAGTGTTGAAGATCTTTAGGTAAGAATTGCCATTGCTTATCAAAGATAAATGTAATATTATCAACAAAGAGGTTGAATGAATAGCTGTATGGACATAGGAACATATGTAATTTATTTAACTTTTTATAAAGAAGCTTTCCATGCAACCCAATTGAAAGATTAGGGTACAATGTCTATATCATAAAGTAACACGTAAAATTGCATTAATCTTAAACCCAAATGATGTAAATCTATATCCATCTGTTCCACATGCATATCAAGATTAACATCAGTTTTTGAATAGAGCATTACACTCTTAACTATTACTTCAATGAGAGTAAGTATCCCTCGATTGATCCATCTTTTGGAAATTCTACAAAGTATTGTATAGTTGATGACAATGATCATATATAAGAGAAAAAAAACTAAAGAAAAAGGATGACATGAGGATACCCAACTTCCTGGAAATGGACATCCAAAAATCTCCACAATATTACTTGTGTACAAAAATTACAATCAAAGGAAGGGACGAAAAAGCACTGAGCAACAATTGCTTCCAAAATATTATACAATTGTTGCATAAAATGATGTATTTATATGAAAAATCTTTAAAGACATGAATCAAATGCCTCTATCAAATATAGATGGATAGATAGATAATTGCATTTCCAGCCCCTACAAAAAGCTACAAGGCAATGGGAGTCGTTATCAGGTAACAAAACAAGGTGGAACATACAATTGTGAGTGGAAGAGGAAATGCGAGTAAGGTTCTTTGTACATGAAATTTCCAATGGAAGAGGAAAAATGAAGAATGTAATAGCATGATCACCATTGTAATCTATGTAGGTTCCCTGAAAAGTCTCAATAGATAGAATTGCAGATAAATTGAATGCTAGAGCAAGTTCATACATGTAATGCAAATATCAATTTGATTATTATAATAGAATATAGCACTTGTTGCATAAATAAAAACTCATAAAAATACTCGAGCAAGTTTCAAATTTTAATGGGCAAGGCAGAACGCATGCTGGGATTAATGGAAAATTTATTTTTTAACAAATAGCTATACAATTTTTTTAATTTTGTCTTTTTCACGCTTGTTCTAAGTGTCGAGGATTATGTGTGTAGTTTCAAAGTCATCCATTTTGTCCTAGTAGAGTGCATACTTGGGGCCTTAGTGGAACATACAAATCCCACTGAAGCAGGGCATCTTCTAAACATATCTTCTGCTTGCATCACGAGGGTTTCTTGACAAGAGAGTGGGTGAAAATAATTTTAGCATAACAAATTTTGTTTTATGAGCCTTTACCATTTCAGGTTTAACTTATTGACCGTTCTTCTACATCTGAAAAGAGTAAGAAGGTCTATAGTAAAAATAACATATAAACCATAATTACATGCACATAGATTTTTAAAAATTCTTTAAATATTCTTATAAATTCACAGGCTTAATTATAATGGGATTCTAGGTACAACAAAATATATATGAGTAGAAACTTGGTAAATTAGTATATATATTTTAAATATATTTATTTAAAAATATGAAAAGTAATTTAAGAAATTTATTTAGGAAGTATTTTATGAAAGATATTTTAGGATTAAAGATATGTTGAAAGTTTATAGTAGAAAATAAGAGTCTTTTGTTTTTGGGATGAGTTGGAAGTTTCTCTGAATATAATAGAGTTTTTTTCACATATAATTTCTAATATTAATTGTTGTAAAAAGAAATCAGAGTTTTTTTAGCATTAATTGCTATGAAAAAATGATGAAATGACCAACTTTCTAAAATTTCTAAACTTAAGACTTTCAACTTGTCCAACTGCTATAAAAACTATATAAAATACTCTAAAATTTAACACTTCCTAAAATATTTTAAGAAACACCTGCTAGATTCAACTATAAATTTCCTGTGATGTAAACCATCGTACCTCCTTTTTGATGCAAGTGCTAGTTTATGTGAAATGCTATATTTATAGAAGCAGCTTTATAAAGAGACAGCGAAGGCTGTGTAGGAGTGATTATTGAGAGAAGCAGCTTTACATCCTAGTAGTGTCGATTGGGGAGTTTCATTATTGGTTAGAAAGATTAATGGACTCTGCTGAACACGCCTGTGCGATCGTCTGTGGGGTGGAAGCCTCGCATAACTCAATGTTTGCACACTGAAGCTTAATTGGGGTTACCTCCATCCATAGAAATAATAGTAGGTAACCGTTCCAGGTCAGGTGTAAACCTTGTTTTTATAGTTTAGTAAAAAGTCTTTCTGTTCTGGGGATCGATTCATTTGGTCCGCCCAACTCTTCATGGTAGGCAACAATATATCTGTGGGATGTTTTGGGTGCAAAAATCTACTAGTAGACCAAATCTATACTCCTAAATCAGACACAGTGAGATAAGCATCAAAACGCCAGGAATTTTTCTGATAGGAGTCTCCGTGTTAAGCTACCCAAATGATGTTGTTCTCAGAAATTCAGGCATACCATTTGTTTGTTCTGTTGGGATTAAAAAATCCCAAACCAAATGTGTGATTATTTGAAGTTAAAGTTTGATTTAATGTTTTAAATTTTATAGTATTAGAATTAAGCTCAACAGAACTTCATCCTCCGCTTGCATTAACAGCTTCACATGTGGGGTCGAGCAATTGAGAGCTAAGATTCAAATTGAAGAAGAAAAATAATTAATTTGATCAGAATGAAGAGGAGAATATTAATTACATTCTAGTTTGAGTGCACTTCGTGGCTGCAAATGGGAGAAACATAATTGGTGTTTTAGACAAGGGCTTTGCAGGAGCCAAACTTATTCCTTGTTAACTAGTTTTAACTTGATTATATAGTAGCCAAAATTGTTGATGTCGGGTAGGAGCTTGTTAACTCCCCACATAAAGACTCATAAGGGCCAAAAATATATGAGAGGAGTAACAAAACATAACCCCCCACCCAAAAAAAACCCATTTAATATATATCTAAAATCTATCATTTAAAATTTTAAAAAATAATTTATAATAATAAATATCATAATATTTAAATAAATAATTTATAATAATATAATATTGTATAGCTAATAATAATTTTAGTTTTAATTTAATATTTTCTTGTTTAAAAGGAATCTAAAATATGATGTCTTTTTGGTTATAAAAAATAATGTAGATGAATTAAAGAAATTGTCATGATATTCCTCTTAATCTTCGATTTTTAATGTGCAAAGAAATGATGAGAGAGTTCGTATGGAGTCTATATAAAAGATAGAAATGAGTAGAGTTGAATGGGTGGTAGAAGGATATTTTTTGGCCTAGAGTAAATTTCATTCATACATGTGTGCACTATATAAAACCTTAGTATAATCGCCAAACAAACTGTCATGACTAGGAGATCAACCCTTGTCTATCCCAATATCTCTTCCTCTCTCTCTCTTTCTCCCTCCCACTATCTATCCACGTCTCTATCTCTCTATATCTCCCTCCCTCTTTGTTTGTCTCCCTCTATCTCCCTCTACCTATCTTTATTTGCTTATCCCTACCTCCATTCCTCTCTCTTTGTCTATCACTTCTCAATTTTTATCTCTCTATCTCTCCCTCTCTCATTCTCTATCCATCTAACCCTTCTCTCTCTCTCTTTCTATCTCTCTCTATATCTTTGTGGTAGTGGTGATTTCCTTTCTAACTTGTTATGCTATTGTTGGAAGATAAATAAACCAAGTGGGAAGGTAAATACCTCTGAAAATGTTCCACTTCCTATCTTATTGTAGTTGTTCTAAAATTCCATTCTCACTCTTCTTTAGCCTTTAGGGAAAGTCAACATGCATCACCCACTAATTGGATAATTAACATACTAAATTCCTGGTGGATTTAACAACTCAAAACAATGATATAACTAGAGATTTTATCTTGGTTATCTTCATGATGACCAACACTAATATACAACTTATGATGCCTTTCGTTCTAATCTTTCACATATAAATATTTCTATCCCAAAATTTGTAACCTTGTCATGATATCTTATTCATAATTTATAGGAGTAAATTTATATTTCAATTCTTTCCATTCTTTTCCATTGTAAGGTTTTGTGCTTACCTTGCCTATGTCTCTCTAATTGTGTTTTGTTCCATTAAAGTGGAGCATGACCTTTGAACTTTGGCTTTGACAACTTGAATCTTATTGGGTTAAAAGTATCCTCATATTCAATATATTCTTCAACAATATTAATCTATTCAATCAAGTCTACCATTGTACTTTTTTCATGAAGTATATTAAGAGCTTTAGAAATATTTTGTCACCTTTTTCATCTTTAACAATGATCTCTTCTTTTAGTCCTAGCAGGTCATACATCAAGGATTTCCCTTCCATTTCTTGTCCTCCCTCCAGATGTTAGAGGGATGGGATTCAGGAGGAGGGAATTGGAACAACACTTGAGAAAGATAGGGGTGGGTAAAGCGGGTTCAAACAACCAATGAAGGATAGATAGGGCATCGAGGCCCAATATTCATGTTGCTCTAGGGCCCAATAATGTTTGATGCCTAAATGTTCAGCTAGTGCCATGCACATCATTGATTCCAAAAATTTTAGCTAGATCTTCAAGAGAACAAACATGTAGTAGTTGAAATAAAATGAAAGGAATAAATTTTCACCACTAATGGATATGGCACTAACCCTCAATTATGAACTAGTTCTCATGATTTGAATTAAAATATTTCTTGATTATTCTTTTTATTTGATAGCTTCTCTTTGTGAAGCTCTATGTTTCTTCTTTTGTATCCTTCAATTTGTTTTGTCTACTTTTTGTGTCCTAAAATGGTATTTGACTTCCTAATATACAAAAGGGACTAAATGAAGTGTCAAAGGTGGTAACATAATTCATAACTATGGATTAATGATATGAGGGTCCGTAGATCCATAATTAATTCTTCTTCACATTGACCATCCTTGGAAGTGGCCATATCATCTATATGTATACTATGTAGGTCCACTGGTAATCTATGTTGAAGTGAGCAACCAATATCTTCAATCTGCAACACCAAATAACCTCCACATACAATAGAGAGAAACAAAAATGAAAGATGCTATTCCACCAAACAAGAATTACAATATGATACAATATGATTAAGATGTGATCAAGATGATCAAGATGCAAAATATGCATGAGATACCTTTCTTATAAAAAGGTGAGAGATAGGATTATATAAGATCATGAAAAGTGTTTAAATCCTATCACATTAGACAACTAACTCATAACTACCTAGGATAATGTAAAGTATAGATAAGACAACTAGGACTTCTAGAATAAAGCTTAAATCCTAAGTAAACTTAACATGTGAATAAGTCCCCTAAGTCCCTACTAAAGATTTAACTAGGTACATGAATTTATTCACACCAACACACCCCTTAAGTGCAACTTAGGGAGGATAAATCAATGTAAAAGATTGGTCTCGACAACAAGGCCTGACAAGTTACCCATGTATAGAACAAACTCTCACAAGCAGAGAAAAGGAGAAAAACCCTATGGGAGAAAACTCCTCTCCAAATGAGAGAAAAAGCTACAAAGAAAACAAAAGGAGGACGAATCATCAAGACCCACCAAGGACAACTTCCTTCACCTTAAGCATTGATTGCAACTGAAGATAGAAAATTTAAGCCAAAGGTTAAGTGAAGATGTTTGCAACCTATTGATCTTTAGGAAAATACTCCAACCTGAGAACACCATCCTGGATGATCTACCTTATGAAGTTCATGTGGATCTCAATATCCTTAGTACGTTGATGCTCCACTAGGTTACAAGAGATATGGATGGCACTCTGGTTGTCACACCAAAGAGTAGTGGGTTGAGTGGAAGGAAATTTGAATTCAGTCATCAACTAATGAAGCCACAAAACCTCCTGACTAGCAAGAACTACCCCTTTATACTTAGCCTTTGTCGACGATAATGCAATAGTAGTTTGCATCTTTCATGACCATGCAATCAAACCAAAACCAAGTTAATAGATAAAGCCTTCTATAGAATTCCAATCATTGACATCACCAACCCAATCTGAGTTAGTGAAGCCCACAATTTGAGAAGCTATTGATGTGTAATGAATACCAAAATGAGTAGTGCCTTGAATGTATCTCAAGATACATTTGGTGACCTTCCAATGGCTCTCATGAGGCTCTTGAGAGAAGCGAGAGATAAGGCCAACCACAAAACAAATATTAGGACAGCTATGTGTCAAGCATAAAAGACTACCAACCAATTGTTGATACAAGGTAGGATCATCTGTAGGAGTAGTGCAATTGGTAGACAGTACAACACCTGATTGAAAAGGAGTGAGGGTAGGCTTGCAATCATTCATGCCAAATCTCTGAAACCAATCAAGAGCACACTTCTATAGGAAAATGAAGATCCCCTCAAAAATTTGATGAACCTAAAGACCAAGGAAGTAATGCAAAACACCAAGGTTAGTCATATCAAATTGATCCATCAATGCTCGCTGAGTACTCTGAATCATGGAAGTGGAACTCCTTGTGAGAATCAAGTCATCCACATAGAGCACAAGAATGAGAAGATCTTCTCCATGTCTCTAAGTATAAACTATAGGATTGGAATGACAAGTGTACCTAGAAGCAAGCAAGAAACTATCCATATTGTCATACCAAGCCCAAGGGGCCTATTTGAGACCATATGATGAATGTTGAAGCCTGCTAACAAGTGAGGAGTCTTGCAAAAAACTTGGTAGCTGTGCCATATAAATCTCCTCATGAAGATTCCCATGCAAGAAAGAACTCTTCACATCTATCTGATACACTGACCATCCCTATGATGCAACTATAGCAAGAACAAGACGAATATAATCCATCTTGGCAATAGTCCAACAAAGGTATCAAAATAGTCAATTCCTTCAACTTGAGAAAACCCCTTTGCAACAAGATGAGCCTTGTACTTTTTAGTGGAACCATCTGTTGCATATTTGGTATGATAGACCCACTTGCACCGAACCAACTTTCATCCCTTACAAAGAGGTACAAGATCCCATGTATGATTCTCCATCAAAGAAGAATACTCATAAGCCATATCACTATCCCACTTAGGAATACTTGAAGCATCTGAATTTTTTTAAGGATCATCCGAAACGACATGACTCAAAAGACTAATTCCTGAAGTCTGAGAATGAGTGTAGTGAGTGTCTGTGGGATCACCAACAAGAGGACCAACCTCCTCAAGAGTAGCATGATCCCATCATGGCCTAGTGGGTGGATTAGGTCCATCATCCAAATCTTCCTTGAGAAGCAAAACATCCTCAATTGGAGAAGATTGAGTAGGTTGTGATGAAGAAGTTGTCGAAGGAGAATATTTTTATGTGAAAGAATAAACAAACTAAACATCACAATGATAATGAACCTCTCGTGTGTCAGGATCAAACAATTTGTATGCCATCACATCCTCATAATAGCCAACAAAAATGAACCGCTGAATCTTCTTCTCCACTAGTTTACACCAACCAATTGGAATGAATACCAAAGCCTCACTACAAAATACTCTGAATAAGGATACATTAGGCTTGTTATAAGACCAAGCCTCCTTAAGAGTCATATTTAGCACTGCCTTGTGAGGCATACGATTTTGAATATAATTGGCCCAATTGACAACTTTGGCCCAAAATGTTGGAGCCATGGACTTAGATTGAATCATACAATTGGCCATATCCTGTAGAGTCTTATTCTTCCTCTCCACCACACCATTTTGTTGAGGAGTGTAAGGAACCATGTGTTGATGAAGAATACTATGCTCATTGCAAAAATATTGAAATGCTTGATTGACATACTTCCCCCATTATCTATGTGTATCCATCGAAGAGAAAAACCTGACTGCTTCTCTACAAATGTTTTGAAGGTCTTGAAGATGGTGAGAACCTCACTCCTAAGCTTCAAAAAGTAGACTCATGTGTGTCAAGAAAAATCATCAATGAAAGTGAGCACATACTTAGCCCTTGAAAAAGAAGTTGGGAATGACATGAGATCACTATGGACCAACTCAAGGGGTGTGGTTGCACGTATAGCTTGACCCTTAGGAAAAGGATCTTGATGTCATTTTCCAAGAACACAACCTGGAAAAACACCATTTGTGCAGGAGATCTTAGGAAGACCAACCACTAAGTTATATATGTGCATCTGCTAAAGATATCTATAGTTCAAGTGCCAAAATCTTTCATGCCAAAGTTTGCTCATTGAATCAACATGAGCAATAAACATGAACCTGCTGAAGACTCAAAGCCATCAAATCGATACAAATGGTTCTCATGATCAACTATCCCTATAGCAACAACCTTCTCAGGATCCTACAAATGTTTAATAGTCACATTCTATGGAGTAAACTCAATTGACTTTCTAGATCTCCAGAATGACAAATCTAATATATGGAAAGTAGATTTGTTGAAATATGAGGAACAAGAAGAACATCCTCAATGCACCCGTCTAGCATTTAAACAAAGCCTATCCCCAAAATTGGAATTTGTGAAGAGTTCACAATTGCAATCTAAGAAGTAGAAGTATGAGAAATGGAATCAAGAAGATGACGTGAATTGGTCATGTGATGTGAAGCACCTGAATCAATAATCCAACTATTAAAAGATGAATGAATGACAGGTGCTGAAATTGCTTGCCCTTTGCCCATGGAAGAAGAATCAGGCACTAAAATATTATGTTTCCTCATAGCTTCCTCTAAGGCCTCTAGTCTCTTAAAATAGTGAGACTCATCATGCCCAACTTTTCAAAAAAATGAACAAGGATCTCATTTCTTTTTCTTGGACTTAGAAGAAGAATCTCTAGAGGTAGAAGAAGAACGAGATGGAGTGGACTTTTGATTATTCTTTTGCTTCATTTTGGAGGGAGACTCACTACCTAAAAATGATTTGTCTTGGGCTTCATCTTAGTATTTCCTTTACCCTTGAAAGATTGAGCCATTAGAGATTGATTCTTAGAACTAGGTAGTGCAGCCAACTGAACCAGCTTGGCCTGCTCCCTAGTAAGACAATCACAAAACAACTCAAAAGAAGACATTTTATAATCTTTCCCCATGGCATCCATAGTAGAATAGAAAGTGGAAGAGAACAACTTGATAAAGGCCTCTTAACTTAGACATAATCAAGAAGATACATTCATCATCAGATTCATCATGCCCACTTCCTTTTAATTGTGACGAAATCAACTTGAATCGTGCAAGAAAATCTTGAATAGAAGGAAATGCATCAAGAGAGAGTGATTGTAGATCTACTTGAAGCTGCAATATTTTGAACTAGTTGAATTTTCCATACAATTCTTCAAGTTTGTTTGAAACATTCTTAGGTGTTTTATGCTCCACAATATGAAATAAGAAGTTATTAGATACATGTAAGACAATGAGCCATTTTGCTTCATCTATTTTACATCTATGGGTAAAATTTTCATAATCCCTCGTGAAATCAAGTTGTTGTGCATCTAACATTGGCCACAAACCTTTAGATTGTAACAATTGAGTCATTTTTAGCTTCCATTTATGACAATTGTGTGGAGTGAGTGGTTCGATTTTCCTTTGATATGCCATGTTGGATAGAAGAACACCAAGAGAAAGAAGACAATGTGGCACATAAAGTGTGCCTTTAACCCCTCCCCCCCAAAATGTATTAAAACTCAATTGGCAACCCCCCAAAAAATTACAATGAAGTTTTACGATTTGTACAAGTGACAAACTCAAATCAACCGTTTATAATACACCTTGATTTTTTACAATTTTTAGAAAAAAATTGGTTATCAAAACTTTAAAAAAAAGGTTACAAACAAATTCCTTGCAATTTTCTAAGCAATTTCAAAAAAAAGTTTGCCAAATTTTGACTTTGTAAGCAAGAGTTATGCTAGTTACAAGTAATAAATGCACTTGTACCTTCGGGTTGAAAAATATGCAAAATTCACTTGCACCACTATGAAGTTCGTCGAACCACCCTTTCGACGATATCTCATTGGCGAAAATCTGATACCTTGTGAAAATTTATGAAAATTTGAAAAAAAGACTATTTTAGGCACTTTGAAGGCTAAACAAAGGCAAAAATATAGCCCTCGGGGGTTTGCTCCTGGTCACCGATGTGACCTTGTTAGTGATTTAGGAAAAACCTAGTGGTTTGACTAACTGCTAGCAGTCTATGATTCTAGTCACATGTGTTAGTAGTTAAGTTTTTTCTTAACAATTTAAGAGGTTAACCGCGTGATTTGTATTTAACCTCTGGAGGTTAATGCTACCATTGGCGGCTTATATTAAGGCCACTACATTAACAATTTCACTAACAGTCATAGATGTAAAGGCTCGCGAGTGGCTTATGAAAGTCATGGGCCTTGCAGAAATAAAACTTTCAGTGCTTTAAGCATTTTATCAATAATTTTTTTTATTATTATTATTTTAAAACATTTTCAATAAAATATAGAAACCCGTTGACAACAAAATATATATGTGTAGAATTTTTAATTTCTAATGCATGTACCTATAATCTAGGGGTCGTGCAACCTTCTAGGTAAATTTTTTTTGCCTCAAAAACAACTTTTTCCTAATATAGAAAAATTATATATGAAAATTCATGAAATCAACCACATGGACGCAATGGTAAGGTTATTTTTTTTCCAAAAATGCTCCTATAAAAAGCTGTTTTTCAGATTTGACCTTCAAACCCTTGTTTGTCAAAGTTGCAAATGGTGATCAAATTGAGTGAAACAAAAGCCAAATTTGACTTTCTCGAGCCTCTTGGATGCAATGGGATAGCCAAAAATATTGTCACTATAGCTAAAAGTGTTGCAATCACTGGATCTCACCCAAAAACATACATGCAAAATAGGATTAATAGATCTTTGCAAACCCTTTGGGATTCTCAAGATTGCATTGAAACACAAGAGAAGAGCATACAAGAATTTAGAAGATCATAAAAGAAACTCAAATCACAATAGAAAACTTGATGGTAGAAACTATCAAAGGAAAAAGGAAGGGGCTTGCTAGATTCAAAAGCTTTGATACCATGTTGAAGTGAGCAACCAAGATCTTCAATCTGCAACACCAAATAACCTCCACATGCAATAGAGAGAAGCAACAATGAAAGATGTTATTCCACCAAACGAGAATTACTATATGATACAATATGATCAAGATGCAAAATATGTATGAGATTCCTTGCTTATAAAGGAAAGGAGATAGCATTAGAAAAGATTATGAAAAGTGTCCAAATCCTATCACATGAGACAACTAACTCATAACTACCTAGGATAATGCAAAGTTTAGATAAGACAACTAAGGCTTCTAGAAGAAAGCTTATATTCTAAGTGAACTTAACATGTGAATAGGTCTCCTAAGTCCCTAGTAAAGAATTAACTAGGTACAAGACTTTATTCACACCAACAATCTATATAATCATTTTATCCTAAGTTTCCAAATTGGGTAAGGGGACAGGTATGGGTACGAGATACGTGGGTATGATACATGGGTACGAAAATTTTTTGGGGAGGGGTTGGGTACATTTTGGGTACATTTGTATATATATAATATTAATATGTTTTATATTATTATATAAATAATAGATATTGTATATAGATTATATATAATTATATTTAATAATATAATATATTATATTTAGCTTTACTATTTTAATTCAACAATATAAATAGTATATATATAATATTATTATATTTAATAATATAAAATATTATATTTAGTTTTACTATTTTAATTCAATCATATAAATAAAATATTATTTTTTTAAAATTATATCACATTTAAAATAAAATTTAATAAATTATACAATTTTTTGTATTTTAGAAATTTGTGTATATCATTATATTTTAATGTAATAATATATATTCATACATATAATTTTATTTATATTAAATATATTATACTATATAAGTTTGTATTTAATAATATATATTAAAATACAAAACTTACTTATTTTCCCTATTGATGGACATACTGCACGTCGGAGAGGAGTGAACCATCAAAATCCTTCCTTCCATCCAGGTTCAGCCCAAGTTTCTATTTCCCACTTGTTCGTAGAATAAAACGAAGCTACAAAAATATATTAAAAAAATGGATATGTTTTTGACTTATCCTCTTCTAGATGTCTTGTGTTTCACGAGAGAAGGAAACAAAGTTGCAAAAATATATTAAAAAATAACTTGAATCGTCAATTCACTGAGAGTTTTTTTGAATGAAAACTAAAAAGCCCTCCTTATTTGTGTGCATCCCTATTCATGTCCATTTGTCAAATGCTTTTATTAAATTTTCATCTAGGGTTTTTTATTTTTGAAAATATAACAGAAGCTTGGAATCGACTTATAATCATTTTGAAAACCCTAGAATCACATGGATTTGAAAAGTGTTTGCTAGAATTGTTTCAATGCCAAAAAAAATGAACACTAAATGATTCTACAACGTTTCAAAGTCGATTTCAATTATGAGCCTTTTTGTACCCAAAATCGAGCAGGTAAGGTTGATGATTTAGCTACACTAGATTTTATCTAGTGTACTTAAAGCTAGTAGTCTACAAATTTAATGGAGTTTTTTTGGTTTTTTGTGATCTATCTTTTGACCTATAATGATGTAGGTCACAATATATATTAATGAGTCTTAAATACTTTCATTATTATTTTCTCAACCTTTGTACTACTAATATGATATGCTCTAAATATTCTTCTTATCTTTTATTATAAATGAAAACATCTTCCAAGGATTCAACAACAAACTTCCACTTAACAACTAAATAGGTCATTGAGTGAATTTAAAGAAGAGTTAGATTAGACGTAGATAAGTTTTATCATATGTAGACCCTTTCCAAACCTATCTAAATGTAAAGGTGAGGGAGATCCACATTCTCATCTCAAGGAATGGATGACCATCATTCACGATGTCATCACTTACGATACCTTACTAATTAAGAAATGCCCCAAGAATCTAGAGTCATTGCCTTTGAATAAATTAGTCAAGGAATTTGACATGAATACTTGAAATTCCATCATTCTATAAGTCGTTTAGTTGTCTTGAAAATTAAAATACCATCCATTATACAACAACAAATTTACCAAAATCAATTTTTTATACAATTTATTAACACCATAAAATTACGATGTATATTTGTGGATCCAAAAAGGCATATTCAACTATTATACAAACCCTCTTCCTTATTAAATGTAGTCTTTCAATCATTAGCTTCTTTGATTTTGATTTGATGATGTCCACTCTTCATTTAATGATTCCACATTTTAATCTATCCTATTGAAATGTTTTACACCACATAAATAAATGACAAGATCATAAACATGCACTTGATGATAATCTTGTTTTTGGCTCTAAATTTTTGGTACTAAAATTTGTGGTAGTACACACATTATCTATTATCCTCATTTCTTTGGTGCTAGATGAGTTTGTGCTGGAACATTATGATTTATTGATAAAAATTAGGAAGGGGGATCCAAACTTGGGAAATGCTTAATCATTATGTATAGATGTATGTACACACACACACACACACACACATATATATATATATAGATTCTAGACATAATATGTATTACATGAGGTGGGATGACCATTTTGTGGAAATGGATTCAATAGATTTTTGAAACAATGCAGGATTATGATATGCATTAGGTTTAGGGGGATGTGTAGCTTGAGCAATGGTCGACCATTATGTATAGATCTATTTATGCAGGTATATACATACATATACATATACACACATGTGTGTATCTATATGTGTGTGTATATAAGTATATATGTTTATATATATGTATGTAGCAAAATTACCTAGTGAACCACTTAGAACAGTGATTGGGTGAGAGGAGATTCCATAGTTGATCCCTTACTTGAGATGCATCCAATATTGAGACCGTTCTAAGATGACAATAGAACCCCTACATAGTGATTGGGTGTCCTAGGTGGAGTGGGGCATTAGGAGTTAACTATCTAGGATTACCCAAGAGCTAGATGGCATCTCTTGTAGAATATCTAACTAGGGCCCAACTGATCTGTAATTAAAGGGCTACAAATAATTTGCGCTTTACTCTCAACTACAGATTTTATCCTGATCCAACAAAATTACGTGGTTATGAATCTTAACTGTTGAATTATGACAAATAAATTTCACTTATACTTTATCTAGATTCAAGAGACATAAACTAACTATTTAATTATCATAAATAGGAAACTCAAATAATTAAAATACTGAAAGAATGATAAACAAAAGAGAAGAATAGAGAGATCACGCTTGATAACGAAGTTTGCTCAATTTGAGCTACGTCTCTGGATCTGCTTCTCAATGTTGGACTACTTTATTGATATCGCTTTCTTACAATATCAAGCTTCTAAAAACCCACATAAAACTCCTCACAATCTCTCACTCTCAATTTTACAATTTTTGGTGTACAAAAACACCTTGTAAATTCTCCTCCAAAGAATTATTTCTCCCCAAAATGAACTTGATTAATTCTCCTAGTTACAATTCTCTCCAAGAAATTTCTACCCCTTACAATAAAATAAGACCCCTTTCTATACAAATTTATTTGCTAACATGGGCTTTAATCATATTATTTTGAAAATATTGCATATCTCCAATTTACAAGTGAAAATTCCAACCAATTCCCCCTAATTACATAAAAAATTTCCTTAATAAGGCTCAACCATCAAAACAAATAAATAACCTTCATCTCCTATTTATAAGCCCTTATGGGTTCTTATAGTTTTTTTGGCAATATTCATTTGTTGGGTTGTTATTATCCATATAATTATTTTTCGGGCTTGAAAAATGTTTAAAAGAATCACCACCCCTTATAATAACATTAAAATCCTTTTAAATGATTCCTAACCCCCTTAAAAATATTATAATTCGTTGAAATATGAAAAATGTGGTTAAAGGGGTTAATTTGTTGAAATATAGGTTTACGGTTTTTTTTTCTCTCCTTGTTTTATGGGCAAAGCAAGAGGATTTTAAGGGATAAAATCCCACCAAATCCTCTCTTTTTAAATTTGTTTTTTTAAACCATACATGTTTTTTTTCTTTAATAATTATGGTTTAATATATATTTATTCCAACTCACCACTCCTGCCACATCATATTCCACGTCATCATGTTGATTGTACATTTGCTGATGTCATCAGTTGACCAAAGTCAAACTTTTGACCAACCTTTGACTACCTGTAACTTTCACATACAAGCTCCATTTTCGAAACCGAATATAGTTCCAGAATCAGCGCGACGAGTACTACAACTTGGTGTCATTTTTGTTTCATTTTGAGAAGATCAATTTTTTTCCTTTTTGAATGTATGATTCGCCTGTTTGACCAAATCTTTGACCAAGCATAACTCTTGCATACGACCTCCTTTTGACATGATTCAAGTTGCGTTAGGATCGTGTTTGTGAGCTCTATGCGATGAGACTAACTCCATGATATTTTGAAACTATAAAAATTTTCAAGTTTCCTAGATCCACCTAGATCATGCCTCCCCATTGAGAAGCTTTTGGACCACCAAAAGTCTATTTTTACATACAATTAAAGTGAGGGAAATTTCCCCACTTGTCCAGTATCATTTTTCCTTCCTTTTGGAACCTATACATCTGACTCATAACAACAATCAAAACTGTACTGACATTTTTAAGTACATTAGCCATATACACATCCACATTTAGTGTTGTCGCTACCAACCATACACTGCTAAAAAGTAGAAGGCTGAATAACAAAACTAAATTTGTGGACGAGAAAAAAATGTACCAACATCATGCTTGTCTTTCATAACTTGAGCAACCTTAGAATTAGATATGATTTTATGCAATGACGCTTCTTGTGGTATAGACATAAGTGCCAAATTATTGCTTGCATTAACTACCCTTTTCAATTGTCCCATTGTCACAAAAGATTTATCAGTCTTAATTGGATGAGAATGCACATTGTATTCAATTCCTTCCTTTAACAAGTGATATTGATTATGTTCTTTGTAGAAGATTGGTTTTCTATCATATAAGTATGGGCTACCCAACACAATCCCACAGATATCAAGTGGAACCACATCAAATTCAACCTCATCTATAAACTTAGATGTTATTGCAAATCTTAAATTGCATTGCTTAGTTACTCGCAATCTGTTATCATTGCACACCCAACCTAATGGATAAGGTTTCTTATGTGGCTTTGTTTTCAATCCCAACTGTTTAACAACTTCTAAAATTAGATAAACTTGGGACCCACTATATATCAATGTATCAATCTTAGTGTTCTTAGAAATCACCCTTATATGAAACAATTCACATCTTTTGCTATCTTTAGGAAAAGCATGACTTTTAGAAGTAGAAGCACATGAAACATTAGTAGCAGAATCATTACCAACAAAAGCTTTACCTTTCAAACCCACAACTGTTATCTTTGTTTCGTCATCAAAATCCAATCCAAGATCTTGAATGATAGTTGCTGCCTTTTGCTTTCCTTTATGATCCTTAAACCACGTTGGTTTCATTTCTGGATGCAATTTCCAACACTTCACATCTTCATTCCCTTTCTTCTAACAATGTGAACAAGTCGGCTTTTCACTTTCCTCTTTCTTCACAGTAGATGATTTCCTCTCCTTACCCTTCTTATTGCCTTCAGTTGGAGGAACAAATTCCTTCTTTGAACTGAAACTTATGTTCCTTTCACCTGCTTCAATATGGGTTGCTTGTACACACACTTCATCAAAATTAGACGGATTAAACATCAGGATTGTATGTTTCAAATGTGAATGCAAACCACCTATATACTTTAATAAATTTTCTTGTGTATAAAGAGGAATGCCAAGAGTAAGTGCTTTCTTCCTAAATGCCTATGTATACTCTTTCACAATTTGTCCTTTACCCTATCTTAGATTTTTCCAGTCCATAATAGCTTGTTGCAAATAACCCAAAGGATAAAACTGTTTCTTTAAAGCATAAGTAAATTCATACCAAGATGAAATGATTTTACCATGTGTAGCATGATCATCTTGAATCTTACTCTCCCACCAAACCAATGCAGTGCCTCCCATTCTAAGAGTAGCTAGCTAGATTTTGGAAGAATCATCCAAGATCTGTTGAACCCTGTAATACACTTCAATTTTCTTAAGCCGGTTATCCAATTTTTCTACATCCAATTCACCATTATATATAGGTAACTCAAATTTAACATCTAGTTTTAACAAAGGTGTTTGCACAGGTTGTTTCTTTTTAGAAGAGTTAGACGAAGAAGAAGAAGAAGAGGATGAAGATGAAGAAGATGAGGAAGACAGGGATGGAGGTTCATGAGGGTCACCACCACCTCCTACTCCTTTGCCTTTTTCTTCTTTCAATGAGGATTCCACTTCCCTCTTCTTTATGTCCCTGTCTTCCTTTCTCTTCTTTCATTCTTTCCTCTCTTGGAAAAAGAATTTCCACCATTGCCTTCATTTCGAGAAATGCTTTCTAGAAAGATTTCTCATCAAGCTCTGTAGGACTTTGTTTAGCTACCATCTTTTCTCGTGGAAAAGTCCTTTGTTTTCCAATCTCAAGATTGAGCTCGGTAAGTGCACCTTCTCCTTGTTTCAATTTCAACTTGGTTAACATTCACCACCTACAATTTTCTTGTTAAACTGCTCTGATACCAACTTGATTTGTAATTAAAGGGCTACAAATAATTTGCACTTTACTCTCAACTACAGATTTTATTCCGATCCAACAAAATTACGTGGTTATGAATCTTAACTACTGAATTACGACAAATAAAGTTCACTTATACTTTATCCAGATTCAAGAGACATAAAAAACTATTTAATTATCATAAATAGGAAATTCAAAGAATCAAAATACTGAAAGAATGATAAACAAAAGAGAAGAATATAGAGATCACACTTGATAACGACACTAACTCATTTGACAGCAAAATCCGACGAAAATATCTGACGAAATATGTATAATTTGATGTATAGTCGGGTGCTTGTAAAATTTGATGTGTAATTTTCAAAATTTTAAAAGTTTATCCCTGACGTTTGTTGAAATTTCGACGAACCTGGGTTTCGTCAAAATTTTAACTATCAGTTTCATCAAAATTTTGACAAACATGAAAAATAAGAAAAAAATCAAATTGTGGCCGACATAAAGAAAAGTGAGTTCGCTGATTTATTGAGATAGTGTTTTGCTCTACTTGAGACAGTTTGTGGAGAACTAAGGACGATTTTCTTGGGAAAAATAGAAAAAATTCAAGAAGATATCACTAGGTTGAGGGTAGTCATTGTTTTTTTGCATAATTCAGTTGTTAAGTCAGATTTGTAGTTCCAGGTTTGAAAATCATATTTTAAAGCAACATCTCACCAAATTTCATTTTTAGAGGTTTAGGGTTTTGAGAATTTCATGTCCAGATTTTGTTGTGTGGAATCACCATAAGATCACAACCAAGGAACAGATTCTTGTGACTGTAATTGTGTGATCCATAACTCTATTGGTCATGTGGCACAGTTGTGCTATAACAAATATAGGATGCATTCATGTGTGATCCAAGTTTAATGTGGCTATGTTGTGATAGAAATGGAGGCACTCATATAATGTAGTTAATTCAGGTTGTATAATGTAGGTGTCAATCATCATTGGGTGCATTCAGGTTGTCTCAAGTTTAACAAGTTAGGATGTAATTATAGCATGATCAAGAGTGATTACCTCTTGCTGCAATAAAGATCCTATAACTCTGGTTGATATGCAGAGTGGTTGTGTTATATCAATTATGTAGTGCATTCAAGCACAACCCATGTTTAATGGGCTATTCTAGAGAGTGATCAAGATTTTCTAAACCTTATGAATGTTACTTAAAAGTGTATAGCTTAAACTACAAACCAAGTTTGTTACATACTTGAATGGAATCTTGGGTTACCGCAAACTATAATAATGTGATATGCTAATAACCACTATGGAAATTATTAAAGCAAGACCCATGCTATATAGGATACATTTCCTTGATCAGGTTTACATACCTTAATGATCAAACACAAGCTTCCCACGCACTCTAGGATACAATCCAAGATCATACCACAACTTTGTCAAGACAACTAATTTTTTTACCCAAGATTTAAGGTTGTTTTTTAATACCAATAGAAGCATTGGTAAGAGCATGATTATGGTACAAACGCTAGGCCTCCATAGAAACATAAACAATAACTCTAGTGGATTAGTGAGGTTGCAATACCAGAAAAATTGAAACATTGTAGCTAATAACAAATCTTGCAATCTAAAGATTGTAGCCAATAACAAGGACACTATGTAGCTTAGCGACATTTGTAAATGCAATCTACGGTAAGAAGAATGATAGTCACTTGAGATGTGACAATCAAAAAGAGGTTGAGTAGTGACAAGATAATAAAACTCAAACCTTGCATAGTAAAGTGGAGATTTTAATAGTGAGTTTCGTTACCCCCTTGCTAACCTTAAGGGTTTTTAAAATACTTTTGGTAGTGTTAGACAAGGAAAATGCAATCAGGGAATGACTGTCCAAATGAAGTAACAGTGGTAATCATAGGTTCAATGTTTCTTCTTAGCCATTAATATTGTATAATGGAGGTAGTGTATTGCATGTTTATTAGTGTCTTGAGAC